>NW_019014517.1:316995-328129 GCF_000150535.2 Carica papaya
GGGCTAGTGATACTCATAGTCCTCACATCCCTTTATATATTGCCTTATCCATACTATTTATATATTCAACCATTTAATATTTTTACAGTCTTGAATTTATTAGAAATGTCATTAATACGATCTTCCTTTTAATCTTTCATTTGCAATAACAAAACATTAGTGCAATAACAAAAGTTAGTGTATGTACAAATATTACAATTTTATCCATAAACAAAGCAAAACTGTCTTATTCATAAGCATATCATATTTTCCTTTTTCTTTCACATGAAGCAAACTATGATCTTTGAAATTACATATGATCTTTGAATTACATATGATCTTTGAAATTACATATGATCTTTGAAATATCAGGATACATATAAATACATTAATGTCTCAAAAATTACATATGATCTTTGAAATATCAGGATATATATAAATGCATTAATGTCTCAAAAATAAAATACTTCCCTTACTGCAATTAACCATCATACCATAATCTGACACAATATTTACAAATATTATTACTAAACACAAATATTGGATAATCACCCTTAACAGCACTTCAATTATTAAACACTTTTCTTGCTTTTGGCAAGAGAAAACTTTTATCTGCAGCAACAAGAAAATAAATTTCTTTTCTAATAGAAGTTTTTTTCCCTTGGTATAACAAAATAGCCCCAAAATAATAGGAATTTGTATGGTAGCTAAAAACGATAAATATGATTAAGACCATATTGCAACCACTTTGTTTCCACACTTCTATTTCTTCTGAACAAGAAACTTCTATTCCCCCCAACTCCGGACCCAAAAAATAAAAAAAAGAAAAAAAAAAGGAATTCTTGTTCAGCCGGTGGCCAGAAGCAGTTCTTGAAGGCTGAAGCATGTGAATGCTTCATTTTGAAAGGAAAACCAGATCAGGAAAATGAGGAACAAACATGATTCTCTGACCTGCAGCTGCTATTAGCTGCAGGTTTGAACCCAAACCTACCCTTTCTAGCCCCTCAAGCAAGGAATAAGAACAAAAACACCTGATGTACATTTACTCTCTTAAGTAGTTTGCCTTATGATTTTTTTTCTTTTTTGAAATAAAAAGCCTTGTGAAATTCATCTTGTACAAAACTCTATTGGTCAGAATCTGGTTTACTTGCATGTAATAACACTCACTTGGAATCATATCCGCTCCCTGGCTGTAGCACCTCTGGTGCCATCCTGCAAAAGAAAATAAAAGATGGAACTGTATACATATGGAATGGGTCTTTCTATTCTAATAAAGGAAATATGAGGAAGAAGAAAAGTCAAAACAAACATAAGAAAGAAGACTAAAACAAGGGAAAATGTAGCTTACCAGCAAGGAGTCCCCACAAATGTATTTCTTGAACGCTGTCTATCGCCAGTATCAAACATGCAAGCAGAAACACCAAAGTCAGCAAGCTTTACCACACCATTGCTATCAAGAAGTATGTTTCCAGCCTGTTAGCACAGAAAAAGGAAAGTTAAGAATAAAAATCAGGTTCTTTATTCTATGGTTAAAAAAGTTTGGGGGATGACATGGCATGTGGATGGATAAGCACAAGAAAAGATTAATCTCTCTAATCCCCGTAATTAACCTGGTGGACTTTATGGAAAGAAAGCAATAGAAAAGCTTTCAAGGGTTTAGTTTTCCCTTTCAAAGTGGAGGTTTTCGAGGTTCAGACTCTAGATACTTAGTTTAAGAATCATCCACTTTTTTGTGGAGGACTTGGTGGACTTTATTGATATTTTTACTTACTTTTGAAGCTTGTGTATGCGGGTGCACCCCCTTGATTCTGTGTCTATTTTATTAGTTCTTATCTTCTTTCCTCTAAGAAAAACAGAGAAGACAGAAAATAAGCCCATGAGGTGATGCAAGGTAAAATCTCCAAGACTAGCTTACCTTAACATCCCGATGAATGTGTCCTTGTCGATGGAGATACTCCAAAGCCTTGAGAGTCTCTTTCAGAATAGAACCAATAGCAGATTCTTCAAATCCATCTGGATATGCTATCTTCATGAGGTGTAAACACGAACCCTCTGCCATGAATGGCATGACAACCCAAAGGTTATGGTCAACAACAAATGAACAATATGCCCTTATAACATTTGGATGATCGATCAAGCTCATGGTTTGAGCTTCTCTTCGAATGTCATCCTGAGAAGGAACATGATCCATCAAGAAAGCTACTTAAGGCAACGATAATACACATAGACAATTATACTCGTAAGATATGGGTTGTTATCATGCTAACCAACTCATAACAAATTGTGGATTTATAATGGGTGGTGGGTGTGCTACTTCTGAAATTAAATGTATAATTTAATGTTCACATGTACATATAAAATTTCCTCCACCAATAGTATAAAGTAACCTCAGAATAATGTGTATAAGGTTAAAGTTTTTGATGAAATACACTACAAAAGTTTGAACTTAAGTTAATTATCTAATAGTTTGTTAAATACTTGGTTGTGGCTGCTCCATGAAGCCCATTATCTTTTATTTTTTACTTGCTAAGACCAATTTTCATTCTGTTTCATCTGTCTAACCAGATATTACAGTATTACTAGCTTTCAAACACTTGAATGGTAGATCCTCTTGTTCATCTGGCTAGTAACTATTTATTTATATATCATAAATTAAATTCATATAAATATTTGCACCTACAAAAGAAATTTTGAATCTACCAATGACCACAATACATATGCAACATAGTTTAAGCATATCCTTGGAAGTTAAGAGTCCTGTTCTGAAAAATAGTTGGTTGCTGGCCAAATAACAGGCAGTTCATTTTCTGTCCCTCCACATATTAAATCCCAATATTGCCGTCTCTTTAATTTGATTAAAGGAGTTTTAAGGAGCAGACTAGCTTAGTGGTTTAACACCTTAGCATGAAAAGAAAATCCTAACCAACAAAAGAGCAGAAATGAGAACGTAACATATGCAAAAGATAAACAGGCAGTCACTTGTACTCAAAGGAACATGGAAATAACAGTTCATTATCATCATATGATGATGTATTTTCCTAGCTTTGCATCTGATCGCTGGTTCTTGTTTGGCCAAAATTATAAAATTATTGGCAAAAACTAAACTTATTCAATGATTAGAGTGCCCGATGTCCTAGCAGTAATTCAAAAGGCCTTCAAGATATCAAGGATTTGTTTTTAGAGATTACTATAGCCTATAAGTAGGCCCTATGGCTGCAAAACCAGTATACAGCCTCGCAAGATAAATATATTCCCGGGTCAGTGTTCACCTATACGGATGATAATCTCAGTAGGGGCAGTTCTGCCTCCATAAAAACAACGCGATTTGACTATCAATTAAATGAATCAACTTCGACCAATAAAATGGAAATCTGAAAGCAAATGATCCCAATTCTAACCCCAAACATAACAAGTAGGCCTCAAAATCAAATCTATAATTAACTATACCTAACCAACAGTGACACTTCAGAACCAAACAAGCAAATCAAATTAAATCATACAACTTTTCTCCAATCTAAACAAGATCTCAGCACAAAAACTCAGTTAATTGAAGGTCAAATAAAACTCATTTCTCCGAAAAGAGAAGTCAAAATACGAATAACGAACCAGATTGCTATTGCAGCGATCGAGATCCAAGCATTTCACCGCCACAACCTCGTTGAAAGGGAGATAGATCGCTCTATAAACAGTCGCACTCGCTCCATAGCCAACCTCTTCTAAAAGCTTGTAGTCATCACTGTTGGCGGAGTAAGTCATCTGGCTACCTCCCATCCTCCCCATACCCCTCAAAACTGCCCAGATATCACCTAAACCCAGCGGAAAACCGCCTTTTACCAGCTACCTTAAAAACCAAAACAACGAAAAAAATACAGATAAATAGACTAAGTACAGGAGTTCTGAGTGGAGACTAGAAATGAGTACATAGTTTGGCGGGGCTGATATATCTGTGATCCGCTGACTGCCGCGAGAAGCGCGATATGGGGAGAGAGAGAGAGAGAGAGAGAGAGAGAGAGAGAGAGAGAGAGAGGACTTGGTTGGGCTGGGGATGAGGGAGAGACCTGAGGAAAGTGGGGTGCTGACGTGGCAAGGGGTTGTTAGGTGACTGGGATGATGCCACGTGTACAATGTGGCGATGAGTGGGACCCATATCTGGCCTTGTAAATTGCTCATTATTGTGGGTGATTGCGTTTGTTTAGGGAAGATTTTTGGCATTTTGGTGTAAAGATTTTTTGTTGTTGGGTATAATCGGCAGAACCTTTGTTACCGTTGATTAAGTATCCAATTCAAATGTTGACTTCTTCCGGAAGTTGAATCAACAATACATTTGGAAGTTTTTTTTTTTTTATATAAATTTTAGAATTTGTTCGTCAAACTAATTCATCAAAAATATTATCTAAAAATTATTTAAATCTTGTTCAGTTATTTAATTTAGTACTGAAATTTTGAATTCTCTTTAAACATGACTCTGATTCTTATTTATTAAAAGAATAATTATTAATAAAAAGATAATCATAAATTGTTTTAATTTGTAAAACCAAAACAAGTCAAATAAGCACTAAGAGATATTTCTGACAAAATTTTATAAGGTTCAAAAACTATCGCTTAATATATTTTTTACATTTGATATAATACATAAAAAATTTTACGAGATACAAAAATAACATGTGACATAAAATATAATATTTTAACATTCAACAAATAAAGACAACATATGTGTAGTTCAGCATAGTTAGATTATCTTTTTATACTGTAATAGCAAAGTTGGCTTATAAGAAAAGTCAACTTTTTTTGGAGCAGTGTTGACAATCTTCACATATAAGTCAAGAATGTTCATCAATCTTCATAGAGTTGTATTCATGTATATTAATGGATGTTATATAAATATTTGAGTATTTAGTGCTAAGGTAATTATTTTATGCACAATGTTTTAATTGTCTAAGAACAGGTGGCACAATAAAGAAGGTTCTAAACTTTATCAATAACCCTTCTAAAATTCAACAACAAACTAAATAAAAAAAAAAAAGTTATGACAATTAAAATTTAACATTTAATGGGAGTGCAAAAGTTAAACATGTAGATTTTTGTTTACTCTTTTTCTACTTTGATGATGCTTTTGTATTTTTTTATCATTTGATATGTTGGTCCATCTTTTTTATGATATATTTTGACATAGAGAATATAATATTATATGGATATGGATTTACATTATTTGTAACGGCCCCGAAAATTAAAAGGAAATGTATGTATTTATTTTAAGTGCGGAAGCAAAATAAAATAGATTATGATTAACATCCCTTCCACAATAATCAAAACGTATTAAAGATATGAAAGAATAAACTAACTAAAGGAAATACTATGAATGAATACTATAAGGAAAACTAATAAATTTTTAGGCTTATACTCGCCGACTTCCTGCGGAACAGGCTTGGGAACCAAGTCCTCCTGATCTGAAATGGTTACGTAAGGAATGAGCTACACTACCCCAATAAAGAAGTCACACTATCTCACTATCACATAAATAAAGGTTGATAGAAAACAAAAATGACCAATGGAACATAAATTATAACAAATTCATTTATCAATAATAAAATCCTTTACTATCCACTTATCTCGGTGAGATTCATGAAAACAACTTATGAAAACAATAACATTATAAACATCATAAGATCATGCACACTCTATAACATAACACATATCATACTTTTGTATTTCAATCATCAGGCAACAAATTTCCTCTTTTATTAGCCCACTAGTATCCATGAGGATCCATAGGGGTCCTTGCTACATGTGGACCATTCACCTTAATTCTAGGGCCGTCCCCATACCCCGTCCGGTATGAGCGCCAAAACCATAAACCTCAATACCCCGTCTGGTATGAGGGTGAAGCGGGCCGTCCCCATACTCCGTCCGGTATGAGGGTGAAGGGGGCCGTCCCCATACCCCATCTGGTATGAGCGCCAAAACATTTAAAGTCTTCATACCCCGTCCGATATGAGAGACCACGTTCCCGGTAGGGTTCCCTATGGACCCGTTCCGTCCACCATCTCCCAAGATATCTAGTGAGGCTGTCGACTTATCCATTTATAAATTCACATACCCTTTCTATTTTTCTTAGTCTCAATTATCCAATGAACATTAATACGTAAACCAGTAACACACACCAAACAAGGCAACACAATATCGGGTTCACAATAGTTCAAACCATAATAGATTAAACAGTGATTCATGCATACAAAACCACGGGATAAACAATCAAATACTATATTGCATTTAGACTGTAAAATACATCAAACAGGAACAGACCGACAAATACATAAGGTTCGGGCCCCATTAGAAATCTTAATTAATTATACATATCTATTAATTCATAAAATACCGTTTTATCATTTATTAAGCTTTAATGTCGTGATAGAAAATAGGGTGAGGGAATCTTTACTTGTTTCGGAATCTGAAATCGGGTTCTCACTACGCCTACGGACAATCCCTAGATTCCCTAAATTTTTTTTCGAAAACTGAAATACACTTCCGATACTTGAACATGTCCCCAAAAAATCCCAAATCAGACCCAGGGCCTATTCAACCAATTTCAGAATTTCGGCACGGCGACGATCCGCCTTGGGTTGGTCGTTTCCGGCCGAATTCGGCCAAACTTGCATTGTTTCCTATGATAAAACACCCCTAGGGCCCTTGGTGGGCCAAAAAATTTCAGAAAATCGAGACTTACCGGCGGCGAAGCTCTCGGGTGCGGCGGCTCCTCCGGCGCGAGTCGCTATTTGGTGTTTTGCTCCAGTCAACCTGTAGAGGAAAGGACGGTGGTCACAGTGGTGTAAAAATTACATCGAATGGAAATCGGAAAGGGCCTCATCGAAGGCAAAAACTGAGGAAACCAGCGGCGCTGCCGCTAGGCTTCGGCGGTGTTTTCCGGCCAATTGACCAGTGGTTTGGCTCCGATTTGGCCACAGGGGGGTTCAGCATCGAAATTCGAGCCAATGAGAGAAATTTTACCTTATTTGGCGGTCAGAAAGTGCTCCGGTGCGGCGGCGGGTAGCGGCGGTCGGTTCTTCCGGTGGCTGGGCTGTCTTATCCGGCGGGGGCTCTAGCGGCTAGGGTTTGGGGTTGGGTGTGGATGAGATTATTTATAACCTTCCCCTTTTAATCTGAGCCATCCATCACGATTTAATCTGGGCCGTCCGATCGCAATTAAATTGAAAATGAATCTGGGCCGTCCGTGCGGGATTCAATCTGGGTCGTCCACACGCGTGAAATCTGGGCCGTCCGCACGCACTTTTGATTTGGGCCGTCCGTGCGCGCGAGAATGAATCTGGGTCGTCCGATCGCATGCACGCGGATCGCCCACGTGGCTTCGTCCTGCGTGGCCTCCCGCGTCAGTGTTCTGGTTGGCCAGGACTGCTGACGTGATGCAATTTTTTTAAATTGCGTTTGACCCTTGGTTTTCGATTGTTTTTTCAAAAATACCCCCATAATCCAAATTTTCACCTCTTTTTTCTAAAATCATTTTCAATTAAATCCAAAAAAATAATTTTACCCCTTTTTTATCATTATTTTATTATTTTTATTTCTATTTATTTAAATTAAATTAAATTAAAATCATATAATTATTACCTAATAAATTAATTATTAAAATAAAATAAAAAATCAAAATAATTCCAATAATAATAAAAATAAAATTTTGGGTGTTACATTATTATTTTTCTTTTTGTTGATATAAAGCTAAAATTTTTTAGAATGAGAACTATAACAAATTTAGGTTATACTTTCATTTTAGGTCCCCCAAGTTAGTTGCTGAAGGAACTTTACAAAAGTATTGTTTGTTAGAACTTTATAAAGATTGTGAAAACACAAAAGGGTTAATTATGTATTTGTGGTTGATTTGGTGCATAGAAAAACTCAGAAAGAAAAATGATAAAAATGATTAGTGAATAGTCAATATGTACATTACAATCTTGCTAAACATATTTGAAAAATAATTTTAGATTTTATAAATATTATTAAATAAAATAGACAATTAAAAAGAAAATACAGATGCTGTAAACATAAATAATGAGTCACACAATAAGTTAAATGTTTATTTATGAGACAACATTAAGAGTATAAGTCTTAAGTATGAAGAAATTTTGGGTAAAAAATATTATTTCACATGATGGATACAAAAAACTACTATACCCCTCCTAATTATCACATTATTTTTTTGTTACTAAAAAAATAATTCATTCAATCATCACTTAATACAACTTCTAAAATAATATGAGGATTAAAAAAATTAAGAGACTTTCAAACATAAATACAATATCAGGATAATTAACATCAGTGTTTATTAAGGACGTGATCTATAAAATGACTATTTTTAAGGATGCATATTGTTTTAAAAGAAAGATATAATATGTAACTTAATAATTATTAATTTTTTTTCTAAGCTTTGCTTTATGTATAAGATTTGTATTCATGTACAAAAAAATTATATTAAGAAGAAAAATTTTATAATTTTTCTCCAACCTATTGTGTTTGAAGTAATATTATTATTAACTCAAAAAAAAAAAGTAAATTAGGTTAGCAAAGCTGCAAATTTGAGAACTATTTGAATTCTGTTCAGTTATGTGATTCGGTACTAAAAAATATGAATTCTCTTTAAAATGATTATGATCATTCGTTATTAGAAAAAAAAAACATTAATTAATGAAAATATGATCATTTCTTACAATGTAAAATTTTTTATTCTTTAATTTATAACACAAGAACATGTCAATTAGCTAAGAGATATTCTCCCAAAAATTATGCGACATTCAAAAACTACCATTTAACATATTTTTCACATTCAACATAAGATATGAAATCTTTTGGAGACACATGAATAACATGTGGTTTATATAATATATCATTTTGATATTCACCAAATAATACCCATACATATGTGGTTTAACGTAGTTAAATTGCCCATCTATATCATAATAACAAAGTTGGCCAAATCAACTTTGTTTGAAGCAGTCTTGACAATCTCACATATGAGTTAAGAATATTTGTCAATTTTGACGGAGTTGTGTTTAGGTACATTAATGAATAAAATACAAATATCTTAATATTTTTTGCTAAAGTAATTATTCTGAAATGCATTTAAACATAACATCACTTAATACAACTTTGTAATTATCACATGATTTTTTTTAACAATTCATTCAAACATCACTTAATACAACTTCCATAATGAATCGAAAAAAAAAAAATCAAGAGGTTTTGAACATAAATGCCATCTATGAGTAATTAATATCATTGCTTCATAGGTGTAACGGCCCCGGAAATTTAGAATGAAATATGTGTATTAAAAATGTCAAATGCGGAAGTATAAAAGAACAAACTAACTAAAAGAGAAACTCGAAAATAAAAACTATAAATATAACTACGGAGTCTTTAGGCGTCCCCTTCGCCGTCTTCCTGCAGAACGGGCTCGAGAACAATGTCTTCCTGATCTGAAATGGTTAAATAAGGAATGAGCTACACCAGCCCAGTAAAGACATCATACTATCTCACCGCCACGGAGGTAAAGGTGGGTAAAAAACACAAAAAGACCAATGGAGCATAATTTATAACAAATTCTTTTATCGATAATAAAATCCTTTACTGTCCACTTACCTTGGTGAGATCCATAAGATAACATACGAAAGCAATAACATTATCATCATCATGAAATCATATGAACTGTATAACAAAATACTTACCACACCTTTGCGTTTCAATCATTAAACAACACATTTTCCTCATTTACCAGCCTACTAGTATCCATGGGGATCCATAGGGGTCCCGCTACCCGTGGACCCTTAACATTTATAACCTGATTCCAGAGCCGTCCCCATACCCCGTCTGGTATGGGCACCAAAACCCTGTCCGGTATGAGGATGAAACGGGTCGTCCCTATACCCCGTCCGGTATGGGCGCCAAAACACATAAGATCTCCATACCCCGTCCGGTATGAGAGACCACGTTCCCGGTAGGGTTTCCTACGGACCTGGTCCATCCACCATCTCTCAGAATATCTAGTCAGGCTGTCCACATTATTCACTATCCATTCATATAAACTTTTTGACATTTTTCTTAGTTTCAATCAACCAAACACACACAATATGTAAACCAGTAATGGACACCAAACAAGACAACACACAACATCAGGTTCTCAGTCATTCAACCCATAGTCAATAAAACAGTGATATATGCACACGAAACTATGAAATGAAAACACCAGACATCATACTGTATTTAAAACTGTGAAATAGAACAAACAACAACTGACCGATAAATACACCAGACTCGGGCTCCATTAGTGACCTTAAACAATTTCACACATCTATTGATTCATGAAATACCATTTTATCATTTATTGAACTTTAATACCGTGATAGGAAATAGGGTGAGGGGTCCTTACTTGTTTCGGGGTCTGAATACGGCTCTACAGTGCGCCTACAGGCTGTCCCTAATTTTTTCTGAATTTTTTCTCGGGGAGCTGAAACGCACTACTAGTACCTGCACGTGTCCCAAAAAAATCACAAATTAGACCTAGGGCCCCTTTCAGCCAATATCGCAATTCCGGCACGGCGGCTCCACCGTGTTCTGGCGACGGCGCCGCCGCTTGCGGCGGCGGTTCGCCTCGGGTTGGCCATTTTCAGCCATTTTGGACTGAATTCGGCCACGCTTGCATCGGTCCCTGCGATAGAACAACCCTAGGGCCCTCGGTGGGCCGAAAAATTACGAAAAACAGAAACTTACCGGCGGCGGTGCTCTCGGGTGCGGCGGCTCCTCCGGCGTGAGTCGCGTTTTGATATTTGGCTCCTATCAACCTGTAGAGAAAAGAACGGTGATCCCAGTGGTATAAAATTTGCATCAAATAGAGGCCGGGAAGGGCCTCATCGGAGGCAAAAACTGAGGAGGGGCGTGGCGGCGCCGCTGGGTTTCGGCTGAGTTTTTCGGCCGTTTGGCTGGTGGTTTGGCTCCGGTTTGGACATAGGTAGACTCAACGTCGAAAAACGAGCAAAGGGGGAGAAAAATTACCTCGATCGGTGGTCGAAAACTTCCCCGGTGCGGCGGCGGGTGGCGGCGGCCGGCTCCTCCGGCGTCTGGTTCTTCTTCTCCGGCGAGCACTGGCGGCTAG
>NW_019014517.1:328164-342777 GCF_000150535.2 Carica papaya
CGCGCGGGAATGGATCTGGGCCGTCCGATCGCGCGCACGCGGATCGCCCCCGTGGCCCTTCCCCTGGTCAGCGTGTCCTTGCCACGCGGCGCGTCCTGGTTGGCCGGGGCTGCTGACCGGGCCGCTGACGTGGCTGCTGACGTGGTGCTGACGTGGCACAACTTTTCTAAATTACGTTTTGACCCCCGGTTTCTAATTTTCTTTTCAAAAATACCCCCAGAATCCAAATTTTCACCTCTTTTTTCCAAAATCAATTTCAATTAAATCCAAATAATATTTTTACCCAATTTTATCATTATAATTATTTTTTATTTTCATTGAATTAAATTAAATTAAATTAAATTAAATAAAAATCCAAATAAATAAATAAATAAATAAATAAAATATTTATTTTCATTTAGGTGTTACAACTCTCCCCCCCTTAAAGAAATTTGGTTCCCCAAATTTGCCTCTTACTCTTGGTCGAACAAATGGGGATACTGGGCTCTAAATTCTGATTCTAGCTCCCAAGTAGCCTCCCTGGGCGTGTGGTTCTGCCACACGACCTTTACAAATAATATTTCTCGGTTGCGGAGTATTCTGCTCTCTCGGTCCGTGATACCGACCGGCACTTCTTCATAAGACAAGTCCTCTTGGAGTGGAAGCGGTTCATGAGCCAAGACATGAGAAGGGTCCGGATTGTACTTACGTAACATGGATACATGGAACACGTTGTGGACTTTAGAGAGCTCTGGAGGCAGTGCTAGTCTGTAGGCAGCAGTACCAATCATGTCTAAGATTTCGAAGGGTCCAATATACCGGGGGTTTAATTTTCCCCTCTTGCCGAACCTACTAATTCCCTTAAAGGGAGTGACCTTAAGAAACACCCGGTCGCCTTTCTCAAACGCTAGGTCTCTCCTCCGATTATCTGCGTAACTCTTCTGCCTACTCTGAGCTGTCTGAATGTTATTCTTGATTTTAACTATCTTGGACGTGGTTTCCTCTACCAACTCCGGGCCGAACAATCTTCTATCGCCCACTTCCTCCCAGCAAATTGGTGATCTGCAAGGGCGTCCATATAACGCCTCATATAGAGCCATGCCGATGCTTGCTTGGTAGCTGTTGTTATAGGCAAACTCTATCAGGGGTAGATGGTCGTCCCAATGGCCCCCGGAGTTAAGGACACAAGTTCAGAGCATATCCTCAAGCGTACGAATTGTCCTCTCTGATTGTCCATCAGTCTGGGGATGGAAGGCAGTACTAAGAGACAGCTTTGTTCCCATAGCTTGCTGGAAGCTACTCCAAAACCGAGAAGTGAACCTGGGATCCCTATCGGAAACTATTGTCACTGGAACCCCATGCAATCTGACTATCTCTCGAATATACATCTTTGCCAACTTGTCCAATGAATCGGTCATCCTGATGGCTAGGAAGTGGGATAACTTGGTAAGTCGGTCAACGATTACCCATATGGCATCATGTCCTGAACGCGCCTTGGGTAGCCTCGATACGAAGTCCATGGTGATGTGCTCCCACTTCCACTCCGGGATCGGTAAAGGCTGAAGTAACCCACTTGGGCACTGATGTTCTGCCTTGACCTGCTGATATACCAAACATTTAGATACAAAGTCGGCTATGTCTCTCTTCATCCCTTGCCACCAAAACCGGGGTCGCATGCTCTGGTACATTTTGGTGCTTCCTGGATGCATGGCAAACTTCGAGCCATGGGACTCCGTCATGATGTCCCTTTTTAACTCACTGTCATTTGGGACACACACCCTGTCTTGGAAACGAAGTAGTCCATCGGCAGATATTCGGAATTCTGAGCTCCCTCCCTGTTCTGCATCCTTCTTGCGGGCTACCAGGGCGGGATCAACTGTCTGGGCTTTCCTTATTCTCTGAATTAACTTGGGCTAGACTGTCAGGCGGTCCAAACATGTGACTCTCTTCAGATCATGAAGTCGAACCTGTTGTGTGGCCCCAATTGATCTGCATTCTGAAACCATCAAATGGGCTAAGATACCTGCACTTTTCCTGCTGAGGGCATCTGTTACCACGTTGACCTTACCCGGATGGTATAAGATGTCACAATCATAGTCCTTAAGGAGTTCCATCCACCTTCTCTGACGCATGTTGAGATCCTTCTGAGTGAATATATGTTTCAGACTCTTGTGATCAGTATAGATCTGAAAGGTCTCTCCGTACAAATAATGGCGCCAGGTTTTCAAGGCATAAATGATTGCGGCAAGTTCTAAGTCATGGGTGGGATAGTTCTTCTCATGATTCTTTAACTGTCTAGACCCGTATGCTATAACCTTTCCATGTTGCATCAGGACACAACCCAGGCCCAGATAGGAGGCATCACTATAAACTGTATATTCTCCCGATCCACTCGATAAAGCAGCACGGGTGCAGTGGTCAGCCATTTCTTTAATTCTGAGAAACTTCTTTCGCAGTCTTCATTCCACTCAAACTTGGCATTCTTCTTTGTGAGTCGGGTTAGAGGAGCTGCTAGACTGGAGAATCCTTCAACGAACCTGCGGTAATAACCTGCCATCCCCAGGAAGCTACGGATTTCCTTAACTGATGTCAGCTTCTCCCAACCAAGCACCGCTTCAACCTTTTCAGGATTCACTGATACCCCTTCTTTCGATATGATGTGTCCTAGGAAGGCAGTCTGCTCAAGCCAGAATCCACACTTACTCAACTTCGCATATAGCCTCTTATTTCTAAGGACCTACAAAACTTGGGCCAGATGGTGAGCATGCTCTTCTCTGCTTTTTGAGTAGAGTAAGATATCATCGATGAACACGATGACAAATTGATCCAAGAACTCTCTGAAAATCCTGTTCATCAGATCCATAAAGATTGCCGGGGCATTGGTTAGCCCGAATGGCATGACCAGGAACTCATAGTGTCCGTACCTGGTTCGGAAGGCCGTCTTGGGGATGTCTTCTGTTCTTATCTTCACCTGGTGGTAACCTGATCGTAGATCTATTTTAGAGAAGACTTGTGCACTCTGCAGCTGATCAAAGAGGTCATCAATCTGGGGAAGGGTATACTTGTTTTTGATCGTGACCTTGTTCAATCCTCTGTAATCAATGCACAGTCTCAACGTTCCATCTCATTTCCTTGCAAAAGTGACTCCGGCACCCCAAGGGGACACACTGTGTCTAATAAAACCACTGTCTTGCAGTTCAGTGATCTGTTTCCTCAGCTCTTCTATCTCAATGCGGCTCATGCGGTAAGGAGCAACCGAAATGGGCTGGGTACCTGGCTGTAGGTCTATAGTAAACTCGACTTTCCTGTCCACTGGCAGATCAGGCAGTTCGTCCGGAAACACATCTGGAAAGTCTCGGACTACAGGAATCTCTTGAATACAAATTTCCCTCTTGGGCTTGCGTAGTCAGAGAAAACAACAAGATTAAGGCACTAGAAGTTAAGAAAACTTGCCATCAAGGAATACTGAATAATTTTATTAATTTGTAAATGACTCCTCGTTAGGAGGATTAAATACAGCTTTCTTGTTGAAGCAATCTATAGTGGCGTGATACGCTGCTAGCCAATCCATTCCTAAGATTACATCAAAATCCCCCGTGTCTAACCCTATCAGGTCTACACTCAACTTCCTATTTGCTATCTCCACGGCACAAGCCCTATAGATAGCTTCCCCTAGTAGTGTTTCACCCCCAGCAGTAGACACAAACAATAGTGATTCAAGTTTATCAGGTGATACATTAATTTTAGGAGCAAAAGTATGTGAAACAAAAGAGTGCGATGCACCAGTGTCAAATAAAACATGAGCAATATGGTCACAGATAGTATACATATCCTGTACCACATCCGGGTCGGTGTCGGCATCCTGCTGGGTAAGGTTGTAAGCTCTGCCCTGGATAGGAGGCCTCCCTTGATTCTGGTTCCTTGGGCATTCTCTGGCATAATGCTGGGCACTGCCACAAATGCGACAAGTGTTGTTGAGGCGGTAGCAGGGTCGGTCCCCGTGATCTCTGCCATAGTATTGACAGATCTTTCCACGTGCTGCCCCTGGAGCCTGAAGAGGGGCCTGGATGGCTGGTATGGGCCTCTTGTTTGGTTGGGCAGGCGCCGCGGGTGCTGGCCTGCGGAACGGAGCTGAAGGTCGGGAACTCCCTCCTGGCTGAGGACAGGTGCTGAAGCTTCTTTCCACGATCTGTGCCTTTGCTAGGACTATTGAATAGGTCTTGAGCTCCAATACTACAAAGTGTTGCCTGATCTCTGGGCTAAGACTCGACTGCAATCTCCAGGCCTTTTGGCCCTCATCCATCAATGTCTCCGGGGAGTATCGGCCCAGCTCGAGGAACTTACAAGCATACTCTGATACTGTCATGTTTCCCTGAACTAGTTGAACAAACTCCGTTTTCTTTAGGTGTCAGATGTGCTCAGGGAGATACTCCGCATGGAAGGCCGTTAGGAACTGCTCCCAAGTGACTGGTGTAGGCAGGGTGGCCTGCTTGAGCTCCCACCAACGTCTTGCTTTCCCTACCAGCATGAAGGAAGCAAGGGCAGTTCTCTGCTCAGGGACTACTCCCAAGCTCCTGAAAGCTCTCTCAGTCTCCGCCAGCCAGTACTCGGCCTCTTCGAAAGAGGATCCTCCTGCAAAGGTGGAGGGGTTCAGTCTCCTGTACCTCTCTATGTAGCCCGGGTCGATCAAGGAAGGAGCAGAGTCCCGTGGAGGAGGGACTGGACCCAGCTGGGGATAGACTGGGGGGGTCCTGTGGTGGCACCTGCTGATATGCTAGGGGCACTGGGTCGTGCTGTGGCGGTGCCGGGTAGTACCGTGGCTGGGGCACCGGGTTGTACTGCAGTAGTGGTGCCGGGTGGTACTGTGGAGGAGCAGACTCGTGCCGGGGTGGCTCGGGATCCGCTTGCTGTAGCGGTGGCTCAGCCCGTGGTAGTGGGGGAGGTTCGGGTAACTCCCTTCTCTCCTCTCGCCCTTGCTGGGCAGCTATGAATCCTTCCATCATCTCAAATAGCCTGTCTACATCCTCCCGAAGAGAATTATCCCGGGCTGCTCGATTTAGTGGGGGTCTTCCTCTCCTCATTTCTCTGCACCTGCATTTCATAAGGAATGGTTGAGTAACGGTTTATCGGTGAATATTTCTCTAAGTATTATAGTGTAAGGGATGGGTTCGGGGAACGCGGCTCTGATACCAACTGTAACGGCCCCGAAAATTTAGAATGAAATATGTGTATTAAAAATGTCAAATGCGGAAGCGTAATAAAAATTTTGATTAACATCCCTTACACTAAAACCAAAAACGTGCTCAAAGTATAAAAGAACAAACTAACTAAAAGAGAAACTCGAAAATAAAAACTATAAATATAACTACTGAGTCTTTAGGCATCCCCTTCGCTGTCTTCCTGCAGAACGGGCTCGGGAACAATGTCTTCCTGATCTGAAATGGTTAAATAAGGAATGAGCTATATCAGCTCAGTAAAGACATCACACTATCTCACCGCCACGGAGGTAAAGGTGGGTAAAAAACACAAAAAGACCAATGGAGCATAATTTATAACAAATTCTTTTATCAATAATAAAATCCTTTACTGTCCACTTACCTCGGTGAGATCCATAAGATAACATACGAAAACAATAACATTATCATCATCATGAAATCATATGAACTTAATAACAAAATACTTACCACGTCTTTGCGTTTCAATCATTAAACAACACATTTTCCTCATTTACCAGTCTACTAGTATCCATAGGGGTCCCGCTACCCGTGGACCCTTAATATTTATAACCTGATTCCAGAGCCGTCCTCATACCCCGTCCGGTATGGGCACCAAAACCATGAACCTCAATACCCCGTGCGGTATGAGGGTGAAACGGACCGTCCCCATACCCCGTCCGGTATGGGCGCCAAAACACATAAAATCTCCATACCCCGTCCGGTATGAGAGACCACGTTCCCAGTATGGTTCCCTACTGACCCGGTCCGTCCACCATCTCCCAGGATATCTAGTCATGCTGTCCACATTATTCACTATCCATTCACATAACCTTTTTGACCATTTTCTTGGTTTCAATCAACCAAACACACACAATATGTAAACCAGTAATGGACACCAAACAAGACAACACACAACATCAGGTTCTCAGTCATTCAACCCATAGTCAATAAAACAGTTATATATGCACATGAAGCTATGAAATAAAAATACCACACATCATACTGCATTTAAAATTGTGAAATAGAACAAACAATAACTGATCGACAAATACACCAGACTCGGACTCCATTAGCGACCTTAAACAATTTCACACATCTATTGATTCATGAAATACCGTTTTATCATTTATTGAACTTTAATACCGTGATAGGAAATAGGGTGATGGGTCTTTACTTGTTTCGGGGTCTGAATACGGCTCTACAGTGCGCCTATATGCTGTCCCTAATTTTTCCTGAATTTTTTCCCAGGGAGCTGAAACGCACTACTAGTACCTGCACGTGTCCCAAAAAAATCTCAAATTAGACCTAGGGCCCCTTTCAGCCAATATCGCAATTCCGGCATGGCGGCTCCGCCGTGCTCCGACGACGGCGGTTCGCCTCGGGTTGGCCGTTTTCGCCCGAATTCAGCCACGCTTGCATCGGTCCCTGCGATAGAACAACCCTAGGACCCTCGGTGGGCTGAAAAATCACGAAAAATAGAAACTTACCGGCGGCGGTGCTCTCGGGTGCGGCGGCTCCTCCGGCGTGAGTCGCGTTTTGATGTTTGACTCCGATCAACTTGTAGAGAAAAGAACGGTGATCACGGTGGTATAAAATTTGCATCAAATGGAGGCCGGGAAGGGCCTCATCGGAGGCAAAAATCGAGAAGGGGCGCGACAGTGCCGCTGGGTTTCGGCTGAATTTTCCGGCCGTTTGGCTCCGGTTTGGCCATAGGCGGACTCAGCGTCGAAAAAAGAGTAAGGGGGAGAAAAATTACCTCAATCGGCGGTCGGAAACTTCCCCGGTGCGGCGGCGGGTGGCGGCGGCCGGCTCCTCCGGCGTCTGGTTCTTCTTCTCCGGCGAGCACTGGCGGCTAGGATTTCTTTGGTCAGGTGTGAGTGGGGGTATTTATACCATTTGTCTTTTAATCTTGACCGTCCATCAAGATTGAATCTGGGCCGTTTGATCGCGATTTAATTGGGATTAAATTAAATCTGGGCCGTTCGTGCCTGATTGAATCTGGACCGTCCGTGCGCGTGAATCTGCGCCGTCCGTGAACGTGAATCTGGACCGTCCGTGCGCACGTTTGATCTGGGCCGTCCGTGCGCGCGGGAACATTTTACGGTCTTTCTCCAACTGATTGTGTTTGAAGTAGCGTTGTTATCCAACTAGGAAGAAAAGTAAATCATGTTAATGAAGCTGCAAATTTTTCTTCTGCAGTTATCATGTTAGTAAATATAAAGTTGGTATCCTTTTCTTTTTTGTTGGTTGGATATACATATATATATATAGTAAATGAAAAGTTGATATATTTATCTTGGGTTAATCTTAATTAAAACTTTCAAAGATGGGGACTGCCTAAAACATACGATTAGATCTTGGTAATCAGAGGATCAAAAAAGAAAAGAAGAAGAAACATAGTTTCAAGGAAAAAGGAACAGAAGAAGTATACGTTAAAAGAATATCTTTCTGCGTCTCAAGGTGTTGGCAGAAGCCTTAGAGACCAAATACCCAACACCAAAACACATTACCCAAATCCCCACATCAATCGCCCATTTCATTCCCTCCATCTCCATCTCCATCTCCATCTCCATCTCCATCCCCTCCTCCGCCTCCTCACCCTCCGATCTTTCTCCTGACCAGCAATACCTACCGTCCGATTCCTCTTTCTCTTCTGGGATCACCTCAAGCAATTCAATCTCTCTTCTCCTCATCATCATCTTCCTCCTCCTCACCATTTCCACGCTCTCACTCACTGCCACGTGTCCCTCCAACGCCACGCACACCTGCGCCGCCACCGCCTTAAAAATATCCCCTTCCATCTCGCACTTGCACTCTAGTTTCCACTCTTTCTCCCCGTCTTTTCTAAAAATTCCCTTCAACACCTTCTCCTCTCTCAAATATACCTCAAACCGCAACCCCACGGGAATCCCAACCCGCTCCCTGCTCCCGTATATCACCTCCCCATCTTTCGTCTTCGCGTTATCCACGAGGTAAAGAGAAACGAACGCCTGCGATTCGGGTCGGATCTTCGAACCGTTAACCTCAAGAGCATTCCCATGGATTCTTGGAAGATAGACGAGAGTGGCGGAATCCGGCAATACTTTTGGGGTATCGAAGCCGGAAAAACGAATGAAGAAAGCTTTGATGTTTAAATGATCTTTCTCGCTGTAGCCGTGATAATCTGCTGATATACACATCGTGCTACTACTCCGTTTAAAGATAGATTCAGTGTGAATATATTTGATGGATTTATAGAGATTTGAATGGTGGGTAGTCAGAGGGAAGCCTCGGATTTGATTCAGAATCAGGGCGTTGGCGAGTGGGGAGCACACAGTTTTGGTGCTGGCATGGAGTAAGCGACAAAAAAATTGTGTGCTGCAGGTTGCCAGCAGGAGTCTTCTTGTCTGAGTTTGCATGGGTTCCGTGATATGTGATTCTGTCGTTTTGTTTTTGTATTCTGTGTTTCGCGGAAGTAAGAGTTGATGGACTTGCGGAATTTTGGAGCGTTGGATTGAGGATTATGAAGTGGGTTGTTGGGTCGGCAGGTGCATGAATGAAGCCGTTGTGGATGACTTAAATGCGTTGAATTTTGGATCTTCCGAGAGCCGTCGATTTGGGATAATTTTCCCAAGTCCTGGCAAGTGGATTAGAATCTTTGATACATGTAAGAAACCGGCACTTGCATTTCCTTTTTTTTTTTTTTTTAATTTTTAATTTTAAATTATAAACTTACAATATATAATTTTTTTAAAAATAATCTATAAATATGTAAATAAAATTAATGTCATAATTTATATAATAATAATTTATTTAAATTTTCCTAAATATAAAAATAAAATTTAATTTTTAATTAATTATGAATTATGTTATAAATAAAATTTAAATATAAAAATAAAATTACTATATATGATATTATTTAAGTTTTTAAAATGTAAAAAATTAATTTAATAATATATATCATAATTACTAATTTAAATTTTCTAAATACAAATTTAAATTTAAATTTTCCTTAATTATAAACTTTTAAATATATACTCTACATAAATTATGACATACATGTAATTTTTTAATCACTTACCACATGGAGCAGTGAAATATTCTTATTAAAATTTTTTATTTTTGTATAAATTTTGTTTCTATAAAATAATTTTAATATTTTTATATAATTATAAGAATTTTTTACAATTATATGTTGTGCGTAATTAAATGATACTCTGTTTTTCTAATTCTATTGTCAAAAATATATTTTTTTAATTAAAATTATTTATATTATAATAATTTTTATCTTTGTTTAGAATTATTTTTAAAGTATTTTGACCTACTCACAGTACAAGAACCAATCGAACAAATCAGATCATATATTTTCATTTCAAATATCTGGAAAAAATAATAAACAAAATTAAAATATACTAATTATATTTTATTATGCAAATTCATCGGTACTCCCCCCAATATTTAATCGTTGTTTACCTTATGATTGGTTAAGTGTTTGTTTGGCAAAACTGATGGGCAAAAAAAGAAAAAAGGTATTAACTAAAAATAGTTGGGCTCCTTCAGGACTTGGTGGTTTTCGGGTCCAACAGAAATTCTGTAAAAATCAAATGGGTGGAAAAATTGCTTTTCCGAGTGCCTCACCTCTTCCCATCTTAAATAGTTATCTTATTTTTCTTTTATTGGATCACTGCATGTTTCACGTGTTGAATTCCACTTAAATAGGTAAGTGACTGCTCCTTTTTGTATTTCATTACAGGTACTCAATTTTTTCAGACTTTTGCTTGACACTCCATCTTTTATTTTTATTGAGGATGTTGTAATGAAATGAATGTGGTGCACAACCCGAAATCAACAATATAATCTAAAATCCCGTATATACATAAGTAACCAGAAATTCAAAATTTTAAATAAACCCTCCATACTTGATTCATACTTAATAGACGAGTGAAAATCAAGATAATTGAGAATGAATTAAAATAAAAATTCCTGAATTTTATTAATAAGTTAAAAATTTTGAATGAATTATAACTTTAAATTGAAAACTTATTTACAGTGTATATCATATGAATAATAAAGAAAATAATTTCTTAATTAATGGTAGAAATTATATAAAAAATTAAATCTAAACTGTAATGGAAAACTAACAAAAATTAAGAAGATTACAAGATATATATAATTTTTCTCTAAAGAAAACTTTTTGAATAGATAATATCTTAATTGATTGTGGCTGATTTAGGAGAAAAAAATATGTCAAGATATTTTTCTCTTTCTCAAATATTTTTATTTTCCGTAAGATTTGATATTTAAGAACTTTTCTTCTTTCTCAAGATAGTTTACAATTTATGAGTAATTTTTTCTTTTGACTGATCTTTAATTGTGAAGATTTCTCACAAGATTATGAAATAAAATTCCATGAGAGTTTTCTGTTTTCATGTCTTGGAGTTTTTCCCTCTTGTTTATTTCCTTCTTGCATTTGAGGTGAATAGTATATATTATTATACCATTGGGTTAATGACCTTGTTGTCTTCTATTCTTGGTCTTCTTTAGTGGGTCCAAGCTTATCTTCTTCATTGATCCACATTTAGACAAATAGTTGAAAGTTTGTTGTAATCTTTTACCTCTCCTCCTTGTAATGGGCCCACTTGGTATCGAGATATTTTTTCTGCCAAGTTGATGCATCCATGCTCACATCATCACCTTCCTTTTTAAAAAGATTCGTCCATGAATGTGGATCTGTATAAAAAAGGAAAAGGTCAGAAACATTAATAAAGTAGACACATTGTACTCACATTAGAGATCAATTTTATAGGCATTGTCATTGATACGCTCTAGGATTTGAAAAGGTTCGTCTCCTTAAGAGTCTAACTTAGATTTTCATTGATTGAAAAATCTTTTCTTTTGCATATGAACCCATACTTAATGGCCAGGTTGGAAACTGCTTGTTTTTTTTTATTAGCGTATTATGCATAGGATTCATTCTTCTTCTGAATATGTTGCTTAGCCTTCTCATGTAGAACTTTAACAAGTTCTGCTCTCATCTGACCATTAGTGTCATGAATTTCCTACAAAGGTAAAGATGTGAGGTCCAACGGAGTTAAATAATTGAAACTATAAATAATCTCGAAAAGTGAAAATCTTGTAGAGATATGAATGCTCCTATTATATGCAAATTCAACTATATGCAAACAATCCTCCCATGTTTTCAAATTTTAGACACCTACATCTCTCAACAAAGATCCTAAGGTCCTATTAACGACCTCAATTTGGCTATCAGTTTTGGGGTGACATGCAATAGAGAATAACAACTTTGTTCCTAATTTACCCCACAGAATTCTTTAAAAATGATTAAGGAATTTCACATCCCTATCACTCACAATTATCTTAAGAATACCACAGAGTCTCATAACATCCTTAAAAAATAGGCTTGTAGTATTTGTCGCATCATCAGGCTTTTGAAATCTTACAATATTAATTTAATACTGTTTTCCTTACTGAGTATATGAAACTCATTCTTTCCATGCCCCCCTCCATAGATGAGGAAGAAAGTGAGGAACCGCATGCTGAATTACCCCTAGAAGTCTATGAAAATCTCCTCGATCAACAAGTTTGAGTCCATGACTGTTCTCGCACTCTGATGAGTCCAATAGCATTGTGAAAGAAGTGACCATTATATTTGTTTTATATTTTGCAGTCACTTCTGACATCAGTTTATGTATGTATTACAACTTATATATATTTGTAAGGGGTTTGTAATGATTTTGCTCTACTGCATAAATTTTATTATGCACTTGTTATTCTGAATCTGTATCTGATACTCATTTACTTTATTAACACTTGGGATGTCATAGATGGTATTAGAGCAGAATTTCACGGAACAAATCCCATACACTGAGGCTTAGTATAGATAAACCTTTTAGAGTACTTAGGAAAGAAATATATCTTATTTTCAAAGATTAAACCTCCAACTCATGTCTTTATTTCTTTTTTAGGAATGATGCGGGGAAGACTATCCGTAGAGCTTACTGAACGACTTGAAGTCCCAGATCATTCAACTAGGGCTGAATTTGCGGAACCTTTTTGAGCCATTTAAGGATTAACTGTAGTCGTAGGAAAAAACTAAGCCAACCCTTATCCACCCCCTGTCCCTGAATTCTAAAACACATATCAGTCTATCTCTCACAATATTCCGGAGTATAGAAAACTTAATCCCCCACACTTTGAAGGTGGCCCTGATCCTTTAGTAGCCGAAACCTGGATCCTAAAAATAGAGAAGCTTTTCTCTGTCCTAGACTTGACCGAAGAACAAAAAGTCCCTCTTGCAGCTTTCATGTTAAAGAGTGAAGCGAAATACTTGTGGCGACTTAAGAAAGAAGTCTAACTTACCTATATTACCTGAGAAGTGCTCATAGACGCTTTATTTGATAACTTTCATCCTGCTTATGTTTGGAAAAAGAAAGAGGAGGAATTATAGGACCTCCGCCAAGGAAGCTGTCTGCAGCCCAATATGCAATCTGTTTTATTCAACTGTCTAGATTTGCCCTTTTGATGGTTACCCCCAATAACTGAGAAGTTAGGAAGTTTCTCAAAGGTCTTTGTATTGACATTTATGACCGGATTGCAATGCTGAGACCCTGCTCATATGTATAGGTACTTTAACATGCCCAGTTGGTCGAAGATCTTATCTTGGCAAGCACAAACACTTTACCCGAGTTCGTGCCCAACAACAACCCCAACAGCTTAGAAAAAATTGTTCGACCTAGTAAGTAACCCTCTAGACAAACGAACCAAAATTGTCCTTCTTCTTGCCTTACCCTCACCTATAGCTCCACTTTCCCGAGATAACCAACCTTATCAACATTATGATTGCTCACATGGTGACCTGCCCTGTTAGCGTATCAATAACGCCTGCTGTTGGTGCAGAAACACCCAACAACTTATAACAGACTGCCCTCAGCGACCAAAGGATGTAGCCCAATCTGTAGCACAAGATCGAGTGTACCACTTAGATGAATCTTATGTCCTTTCTACTCCTGTCCTCATCCAGGGTATGCTTTCTATTCGTAAGACTTCTTCCGAGGCTTTGATTGATACTAGTGCAACTCACTCTTTTATTTTCTATATATTAAGTTGTAACCTAGAATTTAGACTATAAGCTTTAGAGAAAATGCTAGTGGTAGAAACTCCCTCTAAAAGACTACTAGAAGCTCATTTTGTATATAAGGACTGTAGGATAAAAGCTTCAGGGATAGAAGTCTGTGTAAACCTAATACTATTAGATTTTATGAGATTTGATATAATATTAGAAATGGATTGGTTAAAAAAATATAGAGTTATAATAGACTGTGAAAGTAAAATTGTAACCTTACGATCCCCGAAAAAGAAATAAAAGTTGTTGTTATCATTTTCGTAACAATTGAATGAACATGAATATGGACACTGATTCTGCTGTGTGTTCCATATCAATTGTTTGCAATTTTTTGGATGTCTTTTCCATCAAACTCTCTGATCTACCTTCTTCATGTGAGTTAGAGTTCCTGATTAAAGTCTTACATGAAACCCAGTCGATCTCGAAGCCCACGTATCGCATGAGTCGCACTAAGTTAACAAAACTGAAACATCAGCTTTCTTATCTTATCACCCAGAAATTCATTCACCTTAGCCATTCCCCTTGGGGTGCTCCGGTGTTGTTCGTAAAGAAGAAGGATGGTACTTTCCGACTCTGTGTGGACTACAGGGAACTTAATTGGGTGACCATTAAAAGTAAGTACCCCTTTCCCCAGATCGACAATTTTTTCGATTAACTCTAAGAAGTCACGGTCTTCTCTAAGATCGATCTAGTTAAAGAAAAAGACATTCTAAAAACCACTTTTCCGGTGTAGATATGATTTGTACGAGTTCAGAGTGATGCCGTTCAGATTGACCAATGCCCCAGTAGCCTTTATAAACCTACTGAACTGAGTTTTTCAGCACGCACTAGATCGGTACATCACCGTTTTTTATTGATGACATTCTTGTATATTCCAAAAGTTGTGAGGAACATATTGTGCATTTGGCTGAAGTGTTGGAGACTCTCCGTCAAAACTAGTTGTATGCGAAACTAAGTAAGTAATCCTTTTGGTTAGATTGAGTTTCTTTTCTCGATCATGTAATCTTAAGTGAAGGAGTTTCCATAGACCCATCTAAGGTGGAATCATTGATCAGCTGGAGTCCACCCACTAATGTGGCCGATGTACGTAGTTTTCTTAGTTTAGCAGGCTATTATAGATGATTCATTAACAGATTCGCTAAGATTGCTGCCCTTATTACTCGACTCACCAAAAAAGGAGTACCATTCATTTAGAATTATGAATGCAGTGAAAGCTTCATGAAACTAAAGCGTCGTTTCACCTCTGCTCCTGTGTTAATCCTCCCTGATAATGTTGAGAGATTCTAAGTTTACTGC
>NW_019014517.1:443867-457831 GCF_000150535.2 Carica papaya
CGCACGGACGGCCTAGATTGCATTGCGATGGACGGTCCATATTTATTTCTAATTTAATCGCGATCGGACAACCCAGATTAAATCATGATGGACGACTTAGATTAAAATGGGAAGGTTATAAATAATCGCATCCACACCCAACCCCAAACTGCTGGAACCCTCATCGGAGAAGATGACCCAGCCACCGGAGGAACCGGCCGCCGCCACCCGCCGTTGCACTAGAGGATTTTCTGGCCGCCAAACGAGGTAAAATTTCTCACCTTGGCTTGTTTTTCGGTGCTGAACCTCCCTGTGGCCAAATCGGAGCCAAACCACCGGCTGATTGGCCGAAAAACACTGCCGAAGTCCAGCGGCACCGCCGTGGGTTTCCTCAATTTTTGCCTCCGATGAAGCCCTTCCCGGTTCCCGTTCGATGTAATTTTTATACCACTTTGACCACCATCCTTTTCTCTACAAGTTGACTGGAGCAAAACACCAAATCGCAACTCGAGTCGGAGGAGCCGCTGTACCCGAGAGCTTCGCCGCCGATAAGTCTCAGTTTTTTAGAATTTTTTGGCCCACCGAGGGCCCTAGGGATGTTTTATCATAGGAACCAATGCAAGTTTGGCCGAATACGGTCGAAAATGACCAACCCGAGGTGGATCACCGCCGTGGGCGGCGGAGCCATCGCTGGAGCACGGCAGAGCCATCGTGCTGGAATTTTGAAATTGGCCGAAAGGGTCCTGGGTCTGATTTGGAATTTTTTTGGGGACATGTGCAGGTACCGAAAGTGTGTTTCAGTTTTCCGGGAAAAAATTCAGGGAATCTGGGAACTGCCCGTAAACGCAGTGAGAACCCGATTTCAGACTCCGAAATAAATAAGGATCTCTCATCCTATTTCCTATCATGGCATTAAAGTCTAATAAATGATAAAACGATATTTTATTAATTAATAGATATGTATAATTGATTAAGATTGCTAATGGAGCCCGAATCTAATATATTTTCGGTCAGGTGTTGTTTGATTTATTTTACAGTTTTGAATGCAGTATGGTGCCTGATGTGTTTATTCTATGGTTTCATATGCATGAATCACGGTTTCATTTATTATGCTTTGAATTATTGTGAACCCAATGTTATGTTGTCTTGTTTGGTGTCCATTACTGGTTTACATGTTTATGTTTGATTGGATAATTGAGATTAAGAAAAATGAAAAAAGGTATGTGAATTAATAAATGGATGATGTCATAGCCCAACTAGATATCCTGGGAGATGGTGGACGGACCGGGTCCATAGGAAACCCTACTGGGAACGTGGTCTCTCATATCAGACGGGGTATGGAGACTTTATGTGTTTTGACGCCCATACCGGACGAGGTATGGGGACGGCTCGTTTCACCCTCATAGGGATGGGGTATTGAGGTTTATGGTTTTGGCGCCCATACCGGACGGGGTATGGGGACGACCCTGGAATTAAGTTATTAATGTGAATGGTTCACGTATAGTGGGGACCCCCTATGGATCCCCATGGATACTGGTAGGCTGATAAAAGAGGAAATTTGTTGCCTAATGATTGAAATACAAAAGTATGACATGTACTATGATATAGATTATGTATGAATTCATGATATTTATGATGTTATTGTTTCTTATAAGTTGTTTTCATGAATCTCACTGAGGTAAGTGGACATTAAAGGTTTTTATTATTGATAAATAAGTTTGTTATAAATTATGCTCCATTGGTCGTTTTTATTTTCTACCAACCTTTATTTCTGTGACAGTGAGATAGTATGATGTCTTTACTGGGCTAGTGTAGCTCATTCCTTATTTAATCATTTCAGATCAGGAGGACTTGGTTCCCGAGCCCGTTCTGCAGGAAGACGGCGAGTAGAAGCATAAGAATTTATTAGTTTTCCTTATAGTATTCATTCATAGTATCTCCTTTAGTTAGTTTATTCTTTCATACATTTAATTCGTTTTGGTTATTGTGTAAGGTATGTTAATCATAATCTATTTTATTTTGCTTCCGTACTTAGAATAAATTTATACATTTCCTTTTAATTTCTAAGGCCGTTACGGTTGGTATCAGAGCCGCATTCCTCGGACCTGTCCCTTACACAATAATACTTAGAGGAATACCAAACTGAGAATTGTTTCTCAACTCTTCCTTGTGAAATGAAGGTGTAGAGAGATGAGGAGAGGGAGACCCCCACTAAATCGAACAACCCGGGATGATTCGCTTCGGGAAGATGTTGACAAAATATTTGAGATGCTCGAAAGGATCATTGCTCAGAGGAGAGAAGGGAATTACCCGACCCTCCCCCACTACCACAGTTTGAGCCACCGTTGCAGTGAGCGAATCCCGAGCCACTCCAGCAAGAGCCTACTCCTCTATAGTACCACCCGGCACTATCGCCGCAGTATAATCCGGTGCCTCAGCCACAGTATTGCCCGGCACCGCCACAGTATAATCTAGTGCCCCCACTATATCAGCAGGTGCCACCATAGGGCCCCCCAATCTATCCTTAGCCCAGCCCAATCCCTCTTCCACGGGACCCAACTCATTCCCTGATTGACCGGGGCTACGTAGAGAGGTACAGGAGACTAAACCCTTCCACTTTTGCAGGGGAGTCCTCTTTCGAAGATACTCAGTACTGGTTGGCGGAGACAGAGAAGGCTTTCAAGACCTTAGGAGTGGTTCCTGAGCAAAGGGTTACTCTTGCTTCCTACATGCTGGTGGGGGAAGCAAATCGTTGGTGGAAGCTCAAACAGACCACCCTGCCCACGCCTGTCACTTGGGAGCAGTTCCTAGCAGCCTTTCATGTTGAGTACCTCCTCGAGCACATCCGACATTTAAAGGAGACGGAGTTTGTTCAGCTGGTCCAGGGAAACATGACAGTGTCGGAGTATGCTCGTAAGTTCGTAGAGCTGGGCCGATACTCCCCTGAGACATTGATGGATGAGGGCAGAAAGGCTAGGAGGTTCCAGTGGGGCCTCCGCCCAGAGATCAAACGGCACTTGTTGGTGCTAGAGCTCAAAACATATTTAACTGTTCTGGCAAAAGCGCAGATCGTGGAGAGGAGTTTCAACACCCTTTCCTAGTCATCACGAAGTCACAGACCCTCAGCTCCACCCTGCAAACCAGTACCTACTACGCCTGTCCAACAAAATAAGAGGCCAGACCGGCGATCCAGGCACCCCTTCAGGCTCCAGGGGCAGCACGTGGCAAGATCTGTCAGCACTGCGACAAGGATCACGGGGATCGACCATGCTATCACCTCAACAACACCTGTCGCATATGTGGTAGTGCCCAGCACTATGCCAGAGAGTGTCCGAGGAACTAGAACTAAGGAAGACCTCCTTTTCAAGGCAGAGTTTACAACCTCACACAGCAGGATGCCGACGCCGACCCGGACATGGTACAGGGTATGTACACTATCTGTGACCATATTGCTCATGTTTTATTTGACACTGGTGCATCGCATTCATTTGTTTCACATGTTTTTGCATCTAAACTTAATGTATCACCTGATAAACTTGATTCAATGTTGTTTGTGTCTACTGCTGGGGGTGAAACACTATTAGGGGAAGTTGTCTACAAGGCTTGTGCCGTGGAGATAGCAAATAAGAAACTCAGTGTAGACCTAATAGGGTTAAACACGGGAGATTTTGACGTAATTTTAAGGATGGATTGGCTAGCGGCATATCACGCCACCATAGATTACTTTAACAAGAAGATTGTATTCAATCCTCCTAATGAGGAGCCATTTACAATTAATAAAATCATTTGATACTTATTTCTTGATGGCAAGTTTTCTTAATTTTCAAGTACTTTAACCTTGTTATTTTCTCTAACTAGGCAAGCCCAAGAAGGAAATTTGTATCCAAGAGAGACTTTCCAGATGTGTTTCCGGACGAACTGTCCGGACTACCAATGGACAGGGAAGTTGAGTTCACTATAGACATACAACTAGGCACCCAGCCCATTTCAGTTGCTCCTTACCGCATGAGCCGCGTTGAGATGGAAGAGCTGAGGAAACAGATCATTGATTGCAAGACAATGGTTTTATTAGACACAGTGTGTCTCCTTGGGGTGTCGGAGTCACGTTTACCAGAAAAGAAGATGGAACGTTGAGACTGTGTATTGATTACAGAGGATTGAACAAGGTCACAATCAAGAACAAATATTCTCTTCCTAGAATTGACGACCTCTTCGATCAGCTGCAGGGTGCGCAGGTCTTCTCCAAAATAGACATGCGATCAGGTTACCATCAGGTGAAAATAAGAACAGAAAACATCCCTAAAACGGCCTTTCGAACCAGGTATGGACACTATGAGTTCCTGTTCATGCCATTTGGGCTAACCAACGCCCCGACCATCTTTATGGACCTGATGAATAGGGTCTTCAAAGAATTCTTGGATCAATTTATTATTGTGTTCATCGATGACATCTTGGTATACTCAAAAAGCAGAGAAGAGCATGCTCACCATCTAGCCCAAGTTTTGCAGGTCATCAGAAAGAAGAAGCTACATGCAAAGTTGAGTAAGTGTGGATTCTGGCTTGAGCAGACCGCCTTCCTAGGACACATCATATCGAAGGAAGGAGTATCAGTGAATCCCGAAAAGGTTGAAGCGGTACTTGGCTGGGAAAAGTTGGCATCAGTTAAGGAGATCCGTAGCTTCCTGGGAATGGCAGGTTATTACGGCAAGTTCGTCGAAGGATTCTCTAGTCTAGCGGCTCCCCTAACTCGACTCACAAAGAAGAATGCCAAGTTTGAGGGAATGAGGACTGTAGAAAAGCTTTTCAGAATTAAAGGAGCGGCTGACCACTGCACCCGTACTGGCTTTACCAAGTGGATCGGGGGGATATATAATTTATAGTGATGCCTCCTATCTAGGCCTGGGTTGTGTCCTGATGCAGCATGGGAAGGTTAGAGCTTATGGGTCTAGACAGTTAAAGAATCATGAGAAGAATTACCCCACCCATGACTTGAAACTTGCAGCAATCATACACGCCTTGAAAACCTAGCGCCATTATTTATACGGAGAGACCTTCCATATCTATACCGATCATAAGAGTTTGAAGCACATATTCACTCAAAAGGATCTCAACATGCGTCAGAGAAAGTGGATGGAACTCCTTAAAGACTATGATTGTGATATCTTGTGTCATCCGGGTAAGGGCAACGTGGTGGCAGATGCCCTCAGCATGAAAAATGCAGGTATCTTAGCCCATTTGATGGTTTTGGAACGCAGGCAAATTGGAGCCACACAACAGGTTCGGCTTCAGGACCTGAAGAGAGTCGCATGTTTGGGCCGTCTGACCGTCCAGCCCGAGTTAATACAGAGAATAAGGGAAGCCCAGTCAGTCGACCCCACCCTAGTAGCCCGCAAGAGTGATGCAGAACAAGGAGCGAGCTCAGAATTCTGAATCTCTGCCGACGTGTTACTCCGGTTCTAGGACAGGGTGTGTGTCCCAGACGATAGTGAGTTAAAGAGAGACATCATGACAGAGTCCCATAGCTCCAAGTTTACCATGCATCCTAGAAGCACCAAAATGTACCAAAGCATGCGACTCCGGTTTTGGTCGAATGGGATGAAGAGGGACATAGCTGACTTTATATCTAAATGCTTGGTATGTCAGCAGGTCAAGGCAGAGCATCAACGCCCAGGTGGGTTACTTCAGCCCTTACCGATCCCAAAGTGGAAGTGGGAACATATCGCCATGGACTTCGTAACGGAATTACCCAAGGCACGTTCAGGACATGACGCCATCTGGGTAATTGTTGACCAGCTTACCAAGTCTTCCCACTTCCTAGCCATCAGGATGATCGATCCCTTGGACAAGTTGGCAAGAATGTATATCCGGGAAATAGTCAGATTGCATGGAGTTCCAGTGACAATGGTATCCGACAGGGACCCCAGGCTCACTTCTCGATTTTGGAGTAGCTTTCAGCAGGAACAAAGCTATCTCTCAGTACTGCCTTCCATCCTCAGACGGATGGACAATCAGAAAGGACAATCCGTACACTTGAGAATATGCTCCAAGCTTGTGTTCTTGACTCTGGGGGCCATTGGGACAACCATCTACACCTAATAGAATTTGCCTATAACAACAGATACCAAGTGAGCATTGGCATGGCTCCGTACGAGGCATTATATGGGCGCCATGTAGATCACCGATTTGTTGGGAAGAAATGGGCGACAGAAAATTGTTCGGCCTAGAGTTGGTGGAGGAGACCACGTCTAAAATAGTTAAAATCAGAAAAAATATTCAGACGGCTCAGAGCAGGCAGAAGAGTTATGCGGACACCTGGAGAAGAGATTTAGCGTTTGAACAAGGCAACCGGGTGTTATTTAAGGTCACTCATTTCAAAGGAATTAGTAGGTTCAGTAGGAGGGGAAAACTGAACTCTCGATTTATTGGACCATATGAAATCTTAGATAGGATTGGTACTGCCGCCTACAGACTAGCACTGCCTCCAGAGCTCTTCAAGGTTCACAATGTGTTCCATGTATCCATGCTACGTAAGTATAACCCGAACCCTTCTTATGTCTTGGCTCATGAACTGCTTCCACTCTAAGAGGACTTATCTTATGAGGAAGTACCAGTCGGTATCACAGATCGAAAGAGCAGAATACTCCGCAACCAGAAAATATCATTTGTAAAGGTAGTGTGGTAGAACAACTCGCCAAGGGAGGCTATCTCGGAGCTAGAATCAGACTTTAGAGACCAGTATCCTCATTTGTTCGACTAAGAGTAAGAGGCAAATTTGGGGGACCAAATTTCTTTGAGGGGGGGAGAGTTGTAACACCCAAAATTTTTCTTTTATTTTATTTATTTTTTTTTTTAATTTTATTTTAAATTTTTATTAGAATTTTGTTTAATTTTATTTTAATAATTAATTCATAAGGTTTTAATTTAATTTAATAGAAATAAAAATAAAAATAATAAAAAAAGGGATAAAATTATTTTTGAGATTAAATTAAAATTGATTTTGGGAAAAAGTGGTGAAAATTTAGATTCTGGGGGTGTTTTTGAAAAAAAAATCGAAAATCGAGGGTTAAAACGTAATTTAGAAAAAATAACGCCACATTAGTAGCCCGGTCAGCAGCCCCGGCAAACCAGGACACGCCGCGTGGCAGGGACGCTGACGCGAGACGGAGACATGTGGGCGATCCGTGTGCGCGCGATCAGACGGCCCAGATCCGTTCCCGCGCGCACAGACGGCCCAGAAAAAAAATGCGCATGGACGGCCCAGATCTCACGCGTGCGGACGGTGTAGATTTGATCACGTACGGACGACTTAGATCGCATCGCGATGGACGGGCCTAGATTTATTTCTAATTTAATTGCGATCGGACGGTCCATATTAAATTATGATGGACGACTCAGATTAAAAGGGAAAGGTTATAAATAATTGCATCCACACCCAACCCCAAACCTTAGCTGCCAGAACCCTCGCCGGAGAAGACGACCTAGCCACCAGAAGAACCGGCTGCCGCCACCCGCCGCCGCACCGAAGAATTTTTCGGCCGCCAAATGAGGTAAAATTTCTCCCCTTGGCTTGTTTTTCGATGCTAAACCTCCCTATGGCCAAATTGAAGCCAAACCATCGGCCAATTGGCCGAAAACACCGTCAAAGTCCAACGGCGTCGCCGCGGGTTTCCTCAATTTTTGCCTCCGATGAGGCCCTTCCCAGTTCCCGTTCGATGTAATTTTTATACCACTGTGACCACTGTCCTTTTTCTACAGGTTGACTGGAGCAAAACACCAAATTGCAACTCGTGCTGGAGGAGCCGCCGTACCCGAGAGCTTCCTCGCCGGTAAGTCTCAATTTTTTAGAATTTTTTGGCCCACCGAGGGCCCTATGGATGTTTTATCACAGGAACCAATGCAAGTTTGGCCGAATTCGACCGAAAACGGCTAGAAACGGCCAACCCGAGATTGATCGCCGTCGCCGCCGTCGGATCACCGTACCGGAATTCTGAAATTGGCCGAAAGGGCCCTGGGTCTGATTTGGAATTTTTTTGGGGACATATGCAGGTACCGAAAGTATGTTTCAGTTTCTGGAAAAAAATTCAAAGAATCTGGGGAGGCGCAGTGAGAACCGATTTCAGACTCCAAAACAAGTAAGGATCTCTCACCCTATTTCCTATCACAGCATTAAAGCCTAATAAATGATAAAATGGTATTTTATGAATTAAAAGATATGTATAATTAATTAAGATTGATAATGGGGCCCGAACCTGATGTATTTGTCGGTCTGTTTCTGTTTGATGTATTTTACAGTCTAAATGCAGTATGGTATCTGATTATTTATTCTGTGATTCCGTGTGCATGAATAACTGTTTAATCTATTATGGTTTGAATTATTGTGAACCCGATGTTGTGTTGCCTTGTTTGGTGTACGTTGCTGGTTTACGTATTTATGTTAATTGAGTAATTGAGACTAAAAAAAATAAGGATGGTATATGAATTTATAAGTGGATAAGTCGACAGCCTCACTAGATATCTTGGGAGATGGTGGACGGAACGGGTTCATAGGAAACCCTACCAGGAACGTGGTCTCTCATATCGGACGGGGTATGGAGACTTTATGTGTTTTGGTGCCCATACCAGATGGGGTATATGGATGGCTCATTTCACCATCATACCGGACGGGGTATTGAGGTTTATGATTTTGGCGCCCATACCAGACTGGGTATAGAAACGACCCTAAAATTAAGTTATTAATGTGAATAGTTCACGTGTAGCGGGGACCCCCTATGGATCCCCATGGATACTAGTAGGCTGATAAAAGAGGAAATTTGTTGCCTGATGATTGAAATACAAAAGTATGACATGTACTATGATACAGATTATGTATGAATTTATGATATTTATGATGTTATTGTTTCTTATAAGTTATTTTCATGAATCTCAATGAGGTAAGTGGACAGTAAAAATTTTTATTATTGATAAATGAGTTTGTTATAAATTATGCTCCATTGGTCGTTTTTATTTTCTACCAACCTTTACTTCTGTGGACGTGAGATAGTGTGATGTCTTTACTGGGCTAGTGTAGCTCATTTACTATCATTTCAGATCATGAGGACTTGGTTCCCGAGCCCGTTCTGCAGGAAGACGGCTAGTAGAAGCATAAGAATTTATTAGTTTTCATATGTATCATTCATAGTATCTCCTTTAGTTAGTTTATTCTTCATACGTTTAATTCGTTTTGGTTATTGTGTAAGGGATGTTAATCATAATCTATTTTATTTCGCTTCCGCACTTAGAATAAATTTATACATTTCTTTTTATTTCTGGGGCCGTTACATGCAGAGTGATTTGTTCTCCATCTCTTCCAACACTCTTCCTTGATTTTACAAAATCAAAAAGATAGGATTGTGAAGCTTCATCCAATTTAAAGATAGGATTGCGAAGCTTCGTCTAATCTACTCCTAAAATCATATCATAATTCCCTAAAGGAATTATCCTGAAATTATAACAGAAGTTGTAGTTTTGCATCTGCCACTCTTTACCATGACATTCTCCTTCAGTGGCTACCTTCTCACCATTGGAAACTATTACTATAAAAGGTTTACTTGGAACCACCATATTTCTTACTTCACTTATAACTGAGTTATCTACAAAAGAATATGAACTTCCATTATCCAACAATATTAGAATAGATTTCCCATTCAACAATCCTTTGATCTTAACTATGCCTCCTGAAGAACCTCCTGCACTGGCTTGTAAGGATAGAGTCACAGTGTCTTCTGTATTGTTATGTTGTTATTCCTCTGGAGGTTGTTTCTACTCACATTCCTCTTTAACTTTTTTACAGTCTTCTATTGTCATGGCTATTTTCTCTCTGTATTATTGTCCTTAGAAGTATTTTTCTTCACATCTATAGGAAAGATTGCTTCTCTTCCATTCTGAGGGACTTGTATTCCTCATGTGTCATTGCCTTTTGAAAATTCATTATTTTAGAGGAATTTTTGGAGACATTTAGTGATTGGAAGACTTACCTTAGAATTGGATGGCTTAGAAGCTGTTAAAGAGTGTTTGAATTTGTTATTGCAATTGATTGCATCCACTACTTGTTCTTGTCACAGAGCCAACTCAAATGCTTGAGTCAGGGTGTGTGGCCTGTGCATCCTCATTGTCAGTCTAAGCTCCTCCTTTAGATTACTAATAAAACTAGAGATGAAATATTTTTCGGATAGTGCTAGATTTTTTATTAACAGCAAAGACCTCATTTCTTCAAATCTTTCTTGATATTGTAGGACGGTATCTTCTTAGATCAATTTGTTGAACTCTCAACAATATTGACTCTAACTAACTCTCCAAATCTTCTATAAACTTCCACCTCAAATACTTCCTATTCGAACATATTTAGGTCATTTACTAACCCATGGAATGAAATCTCAGCATTGTCTCCTATATACAGTGAAGTAGTTGCCACTTTACTATTTTATGGGATGTTGAAAACGTGAAAATATTTATTGTATATTCTAATCAATGTTCTAGAATTTTGCCCATCAAAAATAGGAATTTTAATTTTTAGGACAAGGTTTCCTTGGTTCTCAAGTTCAATAATATTCCCCTATCAATATTTAGAGTGGAGGCAAAGAGATTTACCCAAGCAGTTGTTTTACCAATCTGCATGCTGCTCTGTAAGATTTCGGTGAGTTTTCCAATTGTTGGCCAAACATAGTCAGCCATTGGTCTACTATAGCTTGGGTTTGTTATTGTGATTCATATATTTTGAATCTGAACTCTAAAAATTTTTGGTCCATCACAAGTAAATTTTCCTCCAAAGTTTCTATTTTCTATGGTTCGGATGCCGTAGCTTTGCCTTTATTTTTCACCATGGTTATGAAGGTTGCAAGAGTTTTGTCAAAATCGAGTTGCTCTGATACCAAGTTGTCAAGACCCATCTTTAACATGTGATTCACCAACTCATATATTAAAAAAATATTGAGTTTAAATGATTTAGAATAATTTGGAGTAACTTGAAAATATGAGAGTTACTATAGTAATTAAAGAAATATTAAGGATATAAATGGAAGTTTAAGTATTTGTGGGTGATTATGAGATAATTTAAAATGTTGGGTAGAATTTAAAATTGAGTAAGTGTGGGACAAAATGAAAATTTTATAAAAAAATAAGATTATGGAAAGAGAGAATAAAGGGTTTTGGGGATAGAGAGAAGAAGAGAGTTAGGGAGAGAGATGGTGTCAGGCAAGAGAGAAGGAGTGAGTTTAAGGGGGAGAGAGAGAGAGAGAAGAGTCTTTAAAGTCACAAAGAGAGAGTGAATACAAATACGTGAAAGAGAGAGATTAGTTTTAGAGAGAGAAAGATTGAAGCACCGTTCAAGCTAGGATGCGTTGATTAGAGGAAAAATATGAATAGGCATGAGCTGGTTCAAGACTTAAGCAGGTACAGTTTAGTGGAGAGAGTCAACTCAATTCATGCAGTAAAGATGATGGTTCAGAATGGTTTGACGCTTCAGTTTTTCGGTTTACTTCAGCTATTGCCACATAGCTTTTAAGAGCGAATTATTTAAAGTCAGATCCATTTTTCACTTCTTGCTCCCTATTTTTCAATTCTTTTTATCTTGGCGCATTCTGTGGTGTTTGCATCCAGTTCTCAACATGGTGCTTATGGCCATGATGCTGAGAAATGCCCCTTAACGAAAACCCAACTATAAAGGTGAGCTCAACCACTGTGGTACAAGGGTGGAACATGGTGATAACAACTGATTACAATCCCTAGATGATGGTCCATAAGTGCAAGAATGGCAACAGGAAAAAAAATAGCAAAAAGGATTATTTGGCTCCTAGAGGGAAGGAAAGCATAAAAGAGCCAAAATTGCAAAAAAAAAAAAATGAAGTAGTCATTGGCAACACTAAGAAGAATCTTGATATGTGGGATTCTAGGAAGGATCATGGATAAGGAAATGTTGACCGCGAATACTGGAAAAGTTGTTTCCCCACTTCTTAATAAAAAAGCCCCTCAACTAATAAGCAAGCCTTGGGTTCACATTTTACAATACTACTGGGCTCACCTGACTTGTTAAATGATAACTCTAGTGATGAGCTCAAACTGAGCGGTCGAACCTTGATAGAGACAACTTAATAGATGTGACTAAAATAAGGAACTCTTCATCATGTTACAGAGTGAAGAAGAGTATAATAGTGATAATACTTTCGCCTCCTTAAGACCCATAAAAAAAAGGTCTTAGATATGCAAAAAAAAAATGACTTTGGAAAGGTGTCGAATGTTAAGGTTGTATTTACAGTGTCCAAGCCCATTTTGGGAAGGAACCGAGCCTAAGGGAGCAAACAAGAAATTAAAACTCAAATTAGAAAAAAGGCTCTATCATGAGGATCAAACCCATATATGTTTCCAATAATAAAAATTCTTCTCTTTCCTATTGTTAATAAGATAGATTAGCTAAAGGGCCCACCTAGTCTAAACACCTTGAAGCCCAATTTAATCCGTAAGTGGGCTTCCTCCTATAGGACTCCTCTCCACAAAAATAAGTTTATCGAGCAGGCCACCATAAGCAAGTCTAATGCCAAGCCCATGAGGGAACCCAAGCTCACAAAGTAACATCCAACACACCCGTGACACCTAGGTTGGAGATCTCAAAACCTATAGCAGAAAAGTTTAATGGCCCCCATGCAGGTAATATCTAATACTATTTGTGTGCTTCTTTTCCTATTGATTGTTATTACTTAATTCACCTTCATTTATGGATGCGAATTTTTACCTAGAATTATTAATCATTATAACTACTTTATCCTTGCATATTCAAACTATTTCTTGGAATTTTAGTGGCATTGCTAGTAAAAAAATTTCAGTTAAATGCGAAAGAAATTATTCGCGTACATAAGTCAATCATCTTTGTTATTCTTCAAGCTAGGATTACGAACACTAATGTGAACTGTGTCATTAATTCCTTAACTCACTAGAATTTTGCTAGGGTCGAAGCGGAGGGCTCTTCGAAAGTATTTAGCTTTTATTATAAACCCACCTAGAAGGCCATATCCTCCATCCCCTTAAACAGACATTCATTGTAGTATACCCAGTGAAATATAAATCATTGCCACTACCATCTATACTAGTATTATAAACGTTAACACAAAAGTTTATGGAATCACCTTAAAATCCTTGCTAACTCTATTAACTGCCTATGGGTTCTTGCTTGTGATTTCAATGATATTCTCTCTAATTGATTAGCAAGGTGGTTTAAGGGATTACTACTACAGAGCCCGTGCCCTCTATATGTAGATTGAGGATTATGGCCTAATCGATTGGGGTTTTAAGAACTCTTAATTTACTTGGACTTGTGGCTATACCAAAGTTAGCCTTGAAAATGTCTATTCAAACCTTCAAAGTAATATCTTTTTTTCAAAAAGAGGATGTTTCTCAGCTCCCCAAATGTTATTCAAATCACACTCCCATTAAAGTCTCCCTTTCACTAATGGAGTTGTTCTCTTATGGGATTGATCCCTTCGGTATAAATTGGCTTAAGAAACCGATTTTAGCTTCAAGAATTTTGTGGCTCAAGCCTGATCTAATAATGGGTCGATCAAACATTCTATCACTAAATTTATGGAAAAAGATAAGATATGGAATAGAGATAGCTTTATGAACATCAAATACCCAAAAAATCAGTTTATCAACAAAATTTTTAAGCTCCAAGAAGCCTTCTAACACAGGGATTCCTCTTATGTCATGCACCTTGAATAAGATTTATGGGTTTAGCTCAATGACCTCCTCAAGAAAGAGGGAATCTTGTCATTTCAAAAGGTCTATATCTAACGACTGGGGATGGAGAACTATAATATAAAGTACTATCATAGCGAATGCAAAACCGAATCTACCAGGAATAGGATCTCTAGAATTAGAGACTTTGACAAAACAATGGGTCAAGGATGATCACATTATTCAAATGCCTTGCTAAAGGTTTCTACCATGATTTATATGAA
>NW_019014517.1:466924-488924 GCF_000150535.2 Carica papaya
TTAAAGTGTGTTATTTAAAAGCAACAAACTTATATTGTGATAACAAGACTGTCATACACATAGACGTTAATCCTATGTTTCATGAGAGAACCAAATATATTGAAATAGATTGTCACTTACTTAGAGACAAAGTACAATAAGGGAGTATAGTCATGAGGTATGTGAACAGCAAGCAACAACTAGTAGATATTTTCACTAAAACTCTATCTAGTTGGCTTCTCAAGGAGCATATGATCAAGATGGAAGCAGAAAACGTTCACTCTCCATCTTGACGGGGGATGTTATCAGGCATGTATAAAGCAAGTCGATCCAACCCACACCAAAATGCATTGTTTCACTAAAAGGTGATCCAATGCGTTCAGGCTCAGCTGAGCTTGGAGACAAAATGGGTATTTAAACTTGTCTTCTTCCCCGTGCAGACCTACTCTGCTCTCCTCTCTATTGCTGCCGACACAGCACCAAAATCCTCCATTTTTTTCTCTGTTTCTAGCATTTCTCCTTATCTTTCTTGCAGGTAAAGGAGTGCCCACTTCATTTAACCATTGCAGCGAAAAGTTTCATCTCAGTTGTCTTATTTCTGCACCCTCCACTATTGCTAAACACCACCTGCGCAAATCTAATATTTCCCTTATTTTTACCTATTATTTTTTACATATATCATTAGTTTTGGATAGCTTGATCAACGAATATCATTTTATTTTAATAGTTGCTCATATACAACCTACCTCCAAGGATACTCTCTATACTACTAAAGATTGTATTGTCTCTAGATAGGTCTGAACTAACGATATTGATGTATGTCTTATTGACAACTTCTTTTCTCTTCCTTTTGATAGGTAGCTCAAGTAGAATCTGTAGAGTGATGTCTCTACCCACAAAATGGCAAAACGGAAGGCTATTTTTGTTATTATGGCTTGAACTGGCATGCATATAATGAATTCATTCACAGTGATGCTCAAAAAACTAAAATCCTCAATAGGTGTGAGATCATTCAGATAGCTTTGGAAGCCCAAAAGAGTTACAACAAAAATGAGTCAACCGACTTCCCTAGGCATTGTGGAAAGCACTTGGATGTTGGCTGGAGGGCCCCTATTTGGAATGGATCAAAACCAATACAAATGGTTCTATTAGGAGTATGAATGGGCATTCTTCAACTGACGACCTGCTAAAAAACAATAAAGATAACCAGATCACAGATTTTTTTAACTAATACAGGCTCTTATTACCTTGTGCAGGTTGAGGTCTAACTTCCTTGATAGGTTTTCAAAAAGCATGGGACTCCATTACAGTAACATTATCATTGAAATTGACTGCTTATACCTGAAGCTTCATTTTGAGAAGTTTGCTCACATTAAAGGTTTGCACTATGTGGACTAGGCTAGGCTCTTCAACCTCTTGAGGAGAGTTTAGAACATTAAAGCTTCTCACGTACATAGGGAGGGAAATCCTATGTGATCGTCTTGCTTTTCTAGCTCATTTGGCTCGAGTGGCACCATCAAAATTTTCCATGCACAAAGGAGTTAGACTAACTTCTCATATTAAATATCTAAGACGATGCACGGACATGCATAATGAATCACTAGTGTCTCGCTCTCCTGTGTGCTTTCTTTTCTCCCTTTGGCTTTAAAAAAAAAAGTCAATCTTATAAAAATATATATAATTTAAAATATTTTATTTTAATTTTATATAATTTCTATATAAACTCAATTCTTATAATTTCAAATAAAAATCTTATCATTTTTGAATTAAATAAATCCATAAATGGATTTATTCCAAAAATTACCTTCATTTAGACTAATCTTTAACTTTCTAATTTAACACTTTACAATTTTTTTTTTAAGAATATGTTAGTTGTTTTTAATTCATTGTACTAATCACCATCCACATATCTACTTTCTCCTCTGCACTCACCACTTCTCTGCCAAACAACCGCATAATAACATAATCTGCAAATGGTTTGACTAGAGATAGAGGGAGAGAATAATTGAGAAAAAAGATGAGCTTAAAATGACTAAAATGTCCTTTTAAGGAAAGACTTTCTGGATCCTTTGTGGGCCAAGGCACAAGACCGTTTCAAAGATATATCGTCATCTGGGAGGCTCTTCTATATTGATTTCTGTTTGTGTTAGTTTTCCTTGTATTTTTACTCCTTGTTTATCCTCATTTTTTCTATTTGTTTTCTCTCTTATCGTCAATAGTATTTCTTCTCCTTAAAAATATAGAAATCAATTTTTAAATTAAAAATTAAAGATCAATTAATAAAAACATAAAAATACAAGATAAATGTATGGAAGTTACCCGAACATATGGCAACCTTATTAATGGGAAGGGCATAATAGCCTTTGGATTTTTTTTTTGTGATAAAATTTCTCACTCTACAAAAATAAGTGAAATAAATGTTTATTGTATCTCTATTCAAGTTATAACGTGCACATAAATCATAAGTTTATGGTAAAACAGAGCTGGTAAATTGAGAATGAAATCAACCCAACTAAAAAATGACAAGTAATTATTTAACAGCTTCTAATCGGAATATTTTAATTACAAACCAGAAAGACAAATTTACTTATCGCATAGCTTATACTCCGAAAAAATCCTCTGAGAGCCTTTTCTATTTAATTGTAAATCACGAACTTATGAGCCAACTATTCTAAAACAACTGCTCATTAAGCTCATTTTTTAACCAAACCAGCTTATAAAATTATTTTACCAGAAAAATAAATGAAACCAAACAACCTATCTGTTCAAGGAAGAAAGAAACACAGAACCCTGTTCAAGAAAGAAAAAACAAATCTCTCTTTTATTTCCAACTATTTTTCTCTCCCAAAACTAACTCTTCTGGCCAGGGTTGCATGAGCATCCAACGAAGCCAAATTGAGGAAAGAGATAAACAAAGGAATGGGTGAGGTAAGCTGAAAATTTCAGTAGCCAAAACAATTTACAACACACAAAAGCTTAATCTAAGTAATCAGCATCTCCATCATAAATCTTTTATCGTCTTACAGAAAAGAATTGCATGCTGACATGTTCAATAAATAAAATAATCAACCTGTAATAATACCAGCTAAAACATCGCTTTTACCACGTGCATAAACTGTGTAAAGTAGGCGGATTGCATCAAGCCATCCATCCAGGTATTCCCATGACTCAGCAACCTGAAAGATCAACAAGAGAAATATGACTCCAAAACATGAATGCAACTTGAACAAACGCTCCGAGCTTCTATCAGGAAACAAGACCCAATTTTCCAGTGATTATTATAATTTGTTGAAAATCACTATAAACAGGATCTGTAATATTTGTTCTGACCTCCCTGATTATCTAGCAATCAACCTTCAGGAAGGAAATCATCATAATCTTTTGTAGTTAGATCATTACAGAGCATGGTGAAAAATAAATTAATTAAACACTAAGTAGAAGGTAAATTAAATAAGCAAACAAATTAAAATATACTGTCATTCTTCAAAAACAAAACTAACTCTAAATCCAGTTGTCCATCATGGAAAATTTCCAAATTAAATATAAAAGAGTATCCAAATATGAGTTGCTTTATATTAATTCCCATCCAATGAAATAAAACATGCATGTTCAAAAAAGTGAAGGCCCACAAAGTAGCCCAGACAGTTCCTTGCGAAACAAAAAGTTCGTACAGAAAATTATTTATTCTACGCAAATGCTAGCATCATATAAGTAAAGGATAAATTGTGGTAATGAGTTAAATGTAATTCGGTTATCTTCAAAATTATTTCAAGGAGGCATCAGAGACAATCTAGGTAGACCAAGCAAAGATGAGTAAGGATAGACCAAGATGACATGAATTTAGTCATGGACATGCTTTCTGCAACTAGAAGGCTGGAGGAAAGGACCCAAATAGCAGAGCTAACTAGCTCCAGGTAAAAGCCAAAATTAATTTTTGGAACATAATAACACATAGAACAAATGACTTCTTCCACTTGACAGGAAATGCCAATTACCAGAGGAACTGCAAGCATATTTAGGCTTCATTTCATCATGCTTAGAAAAAAAGTCGCCATTGAAAAAAGGATTACTTTTATTTGATAATTTATCTTGCATAAAATGTAGTTCAAGATGTTCCTAATTTGTGTCTTGGGCAATAAATATTGCTTCTGAAGATATTGTTAAATATAATATAGATATATTGCATATTCAAAAAAATAATAATAATAATAATAATATAGATATATTGCATGTAAGGGTATATCTGGATGAAGAGGAATGGATCAGAATGAGCTGAGGGAAAAGAAAATCATATTTTTCCTTATTAAGGAGTTTGAGACATACTTAGGAAAGAAAGGGAATAAGGAATAAATTTTATCCTTTCATCCCCATCAATTGTCACATTTTTAATTCCTCCAGACAAAAGAGAAAAAAGATATTGTAAAATACATAAGGACAAATCTACCCTTGATGTATGCTTTGGGATAGCATTTTTACAAAACTTAAGCCAACCCGCCCACACCCGACCAGTATTTTTTTAACCGGCCAACAGGTTCAGATCAAGTTGGATTCGGATTGTCTGGAATAATAGATTGACTCAGAGCAGAATCAGGTTTGGCATATGCCAAAACCCCACCCAAACCCGACTTGTCTATATATATATATATGATACTATACACGCACCAAAGAAACCTTGAGTTTTTTCAGCATCTTTTACCAAAACAATCATCCACCTCGCTAGCTCCTCATCCTCTTCGCCTTTGACAGCACCAGCTCCACTTTCTCTTCGCCTTCAAAGCGCCAACTCCAGCTTGACTGCACATCTGCATTTGCTCCTCTGTCTTAATTTTGTGTGCATCATCAAATACGAAGCAGATATGAGTGGCATAACCCATAAATCCAGTACGGCCCCAAAAAGTTCCGAAAAAACAAATCTGTTTTGGGTTCTGTAAGGATTCGGTTCATGCAATATGCAAAAGGGGGTTGGATTTGGATTTGGCCTGATCTGCCCCCTTTCCATCTCTACATATGCTAAATCTTCACAGAAGTTGTATCACACTTTGAGACCCAAGAACTGTGTCTAGGTCCTGGAAAACATGCCCCTGGTCCCCAAACCTCCTGGGGCCACCCAAGATTCCTGGACCACCCCCGAACCCTAAGTTTTGAGAACGAGCCTAGGTCTGAGAATGCACTCGGGTCCAAAACCACCTGTGAATTGTGGGAACGTACACTGCCCCATCCAGGGTGGGGCAATTTTTCCTTTCAAAAAATGAATTCAGGGTAGGATTGGGCAAGTGATGAAAGAAACACATCTGGAACAGGGTACATTTGGGTTATGCAATAACATTACCTGCCTCAAATATATATATAAATTTATATAATTTCTACATTTATTTTTACATATTCATACACATTCATATTTGTATTTCTATATATTCTTTTTGTCTATGCACATTCGCATGTAAATTTTGGTACTTGTATATATACATACACATTTGACTATTTGGTGCAAAGCACGGAATTAAGTTCCCCAGACAAGGCAGGTTAAGAGACAAATAATTCATCCCCAGATAGGGGAACCAAGTCTGCTTCTGCATTTCTCAAGCAAGCTTAGGTCCACAGACCATGCCTAGATCTTCGGAATGCATCCAATTCATGTCTGAGTCCCAAAAACGTACTCAGATCCCCAAGTTGCTCTTGTATCCCCAAATCTCCTCCAGATCTCCAGACAGCTCACAGGTCCTGAGAATGCCCCTGGGCCCCAGAACTCAACTTGAATCCACTTCAATAACATGAAAGCGCCTGATTTCTAATAATGTTACCATCTCTCTTGGACATGTTGAGTCCTCAGGATATCACCCAAGTACTAAGAATGCTCAAGTCCCCTGATCATGGCTAAGTTTCAAGAATGCACCAAGAATGCACTAAAATCTCTAGACCACCTCTGGAACCTAGGACTATATCCAGTGGATATGAGAATCCAAACCACGCCATCCGTGTTAGGTACAGTTTTTTCCTTCAAAAAAAGAATTCAGGGTAGGACAAGATGAGTGTGAAAGAATTATAATTGAGACAGGGTAGGTTCACATCCTTTTGTTATTCACATTGACCGATAAATCTCAGTTCTTGCATTTAGATATATATATATATACACACATACTCGCATACGTAAAGTTAAAATATTTGGTGCCAAGTGGGGAATGAAACGAACAGGACAGAGCATAAATATTCATTCCAAAACCACCAACAGAGTAAAAATATTAACATGCTGGACAAAGGCAAGGCGAGTGAAATCTGGCTCAAACCCATCAAGTTGACATCACTACAAACTGCACCCAATTCCCAAAAAACACAGATAAGCTCCAATGCCTACAAGTACCTAGATCACCATTGAGGTCCGGATTCTACTCCAGGGTCCCGAGTATATCTCTAGGTCTCGCTAGCAAACTTAGGTCCCTAGCTCACACCCAGATTTTGGATATGCTCAAACCCCTAAAATGCCCTCAGATCCCCAAGCCACCTCCAGATATGCAGATCAATCATGGATCCCAAGTAAACCCAAGCCCAAAAACTCAATACAAATCCCGAAACTACCTCCAGGTATAGAGAACATGCCAGAGTCCAATAACCTGACCATGTCTCTAGAAAACGCCAGATACTGAGTTGATTCCTAGAACACCATTGGGGTCCTAGGAATGCATTGACTCTTGGAATGACAAAAGTTCAAGGTTCGTGCCCAGGTCCCAAGAACATTCCAAGGCTTCTGCTTGATAATAAGATACAAACAAATTATGCAAATTTTAAGTATTACTATTTATTTATTTCATGATCTATATAATATTTCATGATCTATACAACTTATTTTAATAAATATTTTCTAAACATTTGCAATTCTTTATTGTTCAAAAAGGCAATACATAAGTTTTCTTTTATAAATTATTATATATAGCACTTAGGTAGATGAAACCATAAAAGACAAAAGGGTTTTACAACGGTAGAACCAAACATTTTCGTTCTGTTTCTACTAAAAAACAAACAATATTTTCATTTATTTTTTTTCTATTTCTTTTACGTATTCTTTTAGCATCCAAACAAGGAAAAATAATATACTACTTTTTCTTTTCTTTTCTGCCCCCTCCATTTCTTCTCTTTTCTCTTCCCTCACAGCTTCCAAAAAAGAGGAAAGAAATTTAATTTTTAGAAAATAAAATATATTTATCTATCTTCTCTGATTGAATGATTATTAATATATTTTGAAAAGAAAAAAAAATTCATAAATTGTCTGTCTTGTTTTATGTGTTTATTTTTTAGGAAACCTAGGTTGCTTTTATATTATAAGGTTTCTGTATCCATCCAAAAACCTTCACATAGAGAAATGGTTCATAGAAAAGCACAAACATGAATCTTACCAGGAAAATTGGCCCATGAATTGTATCAATGCAGAGACCAGCACCAGGTGGTAAAGTCAAATCAGCACATGCGGAGACAGAAACAATATCGGGAATATTGACTTTGATAGTCTTTTTATCACTATTCATATCTCCTGATCTGCCAGAGAGGCTTTGGGAAATTTGATTTTGTTCAGATTTGTTCACCTGTGCAGGGCATAAAGATTCAGAAGGAAATCACAGAAGAAGGAAAGGTATACCTAGGTACCAGTTAATTTAGCGTGCAGAAGAATACCTGTTGAAGCTTTTCATGATTCAAACTAAACTCGGATTGCTTCCAATCACTATGAGGTGCAAGCAGATTGCCTACAGGTGGTGCAGTCAAATATCCAAGTTTAAGATGGGGAAGGGGCAACTGCCACAAAATCACCGCCCAATTTTGTTAATAAGGACTTTTCCAACCAATTACAACAAAACATACATAAAAAATGTGTTATTATTGAGCTGAACGATTGAATTCTAAACTGACATTGCAACAGCAAAGTTAGTTGTGCTGATGGATTGTAATTTTGCCTGCTAGACAAAGAATGAAATCTTCATCAACTATGTTCATATGCTAGCCAAATGTTCAAATGAATACAATGGTTGGTTTCCCTTTTTATCAAGGACTATGTTATGGACCCTACTTTAGGATCCTGTTAACAGATATTGATTAATAGTATAAGCTCATTAAAAAAGAGAATCCAAAGAGCACTTAGAGTTTAAAGGACTTAATAAACTTATCAGTAATTTTATGGCTATATTATTCCCTCCAGGACAGCCTTGTGTACACAATACATGCTAATTGCCTTAAGGACAGTAACTACCTCCTTAATAATCGAATAAACGATCACATAGTTTTCGAGCATAAAACTGAACATAAACTGAAAAGTTTTGTAACTATTAACTACTTTCAAAAAAGTAAAATAACTAGAAAATAAAATACTTAGCAATTTGACCAAGTCTTCCTCCACTTCTCATGTGGAAAACCTTTCATAAACTAGAACCCTTGAATCTGATGTAGACTTTTCAGGACTCATAACAGTACTCTCCCCCTCCAGAACCGCTTGTCCCTCAAGCACAAAATGCAGATAGCGATGAGCTAAATGATCAGTAGCCTCCCAAGAAGCATCTTTAGGAGGCAACCCTTCCTAGTAAACCAAACTTCTTTTTTTTTTGTTCTTTGAAACAGTGAACCAAACTTCTCTTTATCCAGCCCAAACACGAAAATATAAAATAGCTGCTGAGTAGGAATGGAAAAATGTAGCAGTCAAAGTAGGTGGCAAATCCAATGGTCCTATGAATCACTAGGAGTCAAATCTTGAGGGTCATTCAACTTGCTAAAAGTAGTAGATGCAGCAATGATGGATCTCTATCCACTGTTTGTGATGCGGTAGATAAGTTTCTTGGTCAACTCCACCTAGATTCCCTCAGACCATGAAAGTGTAATTGCTGCCAACTTTTAATAAAAATCGTACACATGACAGTAAACTATCAATCTAGAGTTGTCAACAAGGGACACCTAGATTTGCACCCAACCTTAGAAGGTTAAAAATGAATAAAACAATCAAAAAGATTGAAGTACTAGAAAGGCAAGGAACTAGTCTGTAACTTCTTTACACACAACTGTCTCATTAATTTTTCTTTCGCCATCCTCAATCTGGTGAAGGCAAACAGTCCCAGGGTACTGAAACCTTCAAGGTAGGAAGCTCTTCTAGAAATTCGCAAAGCAAACTCATCCCTCCATGTGCATTGTTATGAAGATCAAACTCCTCTTATAGAATGGGGATTGTAGCCTCCTTTGCATCAACTGGGACCAATTCCTCCTCTCATTCTTCACCATCAAACCTATCAGCCACAATCTCTAGCCAAAATCTTACATGAACTAGATTTAGGGTGAAAATCCAACACCACTAAAGGAATTGAAAAAGGCGTGGCACATGGGCATATCTGGATGGTCTGCTCATTAATGGGATTATGCCTGATTCTAAGAGTATGCATATGGTTATATTAGGTTCAACAGACTCCTCGAGAAAATTTTCCCAGTGTATGTTACTTCTTGATCTGTCTACACCTATTGAATTGCTAAAGGTTGATGATGTTTGCTAGTTCATAGGCATCTATCTGCTCTTCTTCCTCCGTGGATATGACACATTTTGGGACAGCAGTGACCCATGATAAACATCAATTCGACCAATTCCTCGTATCTTTCTTCACCATCAAACTCAGCCACAATCTCTAGCCAAAATCCAACACCGCCAACGAATCAAAAAAGGCACACTGATCTAAGAAAAGCACATGGGCATATATCTGGACAGTCTGATCATCATTCGGATTGTCTGATTCTAAGAGAATGCATATGGTTACATTAGGTTCAACAGACTCAAGGAAATTCTCATGGTGAATGATACTTCTTGATCCATCTACGCCGATTGATTTCTCATGAAATTCCCCTGGATTGGTGATGCTTGCTGGTGTGTAGGCATCTATATGCTCTTCTTCCTCCGCAGATTGAACAAATTTTGTCACAGCAGTTACTCAGGATAAACATCTTTTGGCAGTTGAAGCAAAGACCCTTGAGTCTGTTGCCTTCAAGTTCTGCCTCAAACAATCACTTTCAATTCACAGTTAACAAACTTGCCCAACTGCAAATTCCTCAGATTGTGGAACATCATCCACTGAACCCACTTGGGGAAGTTGCACTAATTCTGCCAAGTCCTTTTCGCACCACTGCTTCTGTAGCCAACATCTCTTCTGACTTCGGAACGACCAGACAATTCTATAAATAATAGTTCCAGACAACTTACTCAGGTAGCAAAGTGGTCCAGTCTCACTCCCACTCAAGTTCTTCCTGTGCTCAATCCTCCTGGTACAATTTTAGGAAATTCTAAAATTTTTGCCTGAGAGATCGTAGATCACCCATAATGGTAAGACTTTGGTACCAAATGTTATGGCCTCTACTTTAGGACCTTGTTCTGAGATTCTGATTAATAGTATATGCTCATAATTACAGAAACCAAAAATCTTCTAGATTTTAAGTACTCAAAAAATCTTATTGATAATTCTCTGCCAATATTTCCCTCGGAACAGCCTTAACACTATAAGATAACTGCTTCTCCTCAAGGATATTTAATACCTCCTTAAAAATAAGATAACTGATGGCAGTTTTCAAACATAAAACTGAACATAAACTGACAGATGTAGTAACTACAAACTACTTTCAGATACATAAATAATTAGAAAATAAAATACTTAACATTTTCACTAACTTTCCTACACTTCCCATGTGAAAATATTTTTAACACCTTGACCCGTAAACCCAACGTAGACTCTTGGGGACTCATTAACAGAACACTAATAATGAAACAACAGTTTCTCAGGCCAGATTACAGTTTCGAACTATTTATATTCAGATTCATCAAAGAGAACAATTGTTTAATTTTAAGGAACTACAGTCTAACTAATACAGAAAAATCAATTAAATTAAGCAAAAAAGAGAAACAACAGGGTTGTAACAAAATGAATTTTAAGAGAAATTAGACATTTTAGAATACAATAAAATGAATGTTAATAAAAGCAAGCACTGACCATGGATCGCACAACACCCAACGCACTGCTGTAAACCTGAAAAGTTTGAAGCATCAAAGTAGATATTGTCATGAAAGAAAATGTGAGGGAGTGGGGTAATGCATTCCTCACCAACAACTAACTAAGTGGGAATCTTTAGAAGGTATCTGAAGGAAGATTTTAAAAAAATGAAACTATAAGAAGAAAGTACATTTTCAAACTGCAAAATCTAAAAATAAACTGCAGAAGCTGATAGAAGGAAACATCAGATACAGCACTTACAGAGTAACTTGGTTTTAATGCATGGGCAAATGCAATGTACATAGCAGATTGGCTATACAACTCGCTAGGAGAGAGTTCTTTAGTATTGCCTGAACCCCCAGTTCTTAGTGTGTCTTCTGCTAGTCCATACTACATAATAGCATATTGCAATGAGGAGATATGTGTCACTTCAACTAAAAGCAAAACATCATAAACATGGTCTAGCCTCAACAGTCAGCCCTCTCCAAAGAGTGGCCGGTGAGTTCCTTGTGGTTTCTAATCCCACAAATAACAAGAAAAGGTTTATCTCAACCTCCAAAAGTAATATCACAGATTTGCAACTGACCAGAACAGTTCCAAGGTTGTAAATTGCTCGATGGAAATCAAACTGCAACCTTATTGCTGCACGGAACTGCATTATAAAGTCAGTGGAAGTATAAGAAAGAAAGACATTACCAGAAAAAATCTAAGAATACATCAGATGCCAAGTATGCTGCTCTTGCCTATATATTAATGCAACCACTGGTATCACCAATGATTTGTGTACCTTACTAATTGCAGTTTTCACAATAGTTTGCTTTTCTCGTGCCGGAACAATTCCACTGAGTTCCTAAATTGTACAACAGAAACTAAAATCACATTTGACTTCATATCATTGTCACACATACGAAAAAGTAAAAACTGACAAAAATTACTAAACAAGGCTCTCCAAAGTTATTCTCATAATTTAATCGTAAATAGAATAAAATGCATTTGAGTAATTCTAAAAGAAATTTAGTTTAACTCAAAGTACCTGGAGTGCAAGACCCCAGTTGTTGAGCGCCTGTAATGAATTTTACATGGAAGTTGAATCACACCACAAAAAAGAAAATATTACAAAAGGAGTACTGGTGCAAAAAAGATATTAGTGAATAGACTTCAGATGAAGTTACAAAAGACGCCAATATAGTTTTTGGTGTACCTGGGGACTGTTCCAGTTTAGCTGGATGGCCTTTTCATAGTTTTTTGTTGCCTGAAATCAGATAAACTTTTTCAACACTAGGTTAATATAAAAGAGTTGGGATATGAACAGAATAACATATCTACACATGATATTGATTCCTAAAACGCAACCTCCCCTAGTTTAGAAGAACAATACAGAAGAAGAAAAACAAATCTGAATTTAGCATGACAAACCTCTCTAGATATCATAAAGGTCGCCCCTGGTACCAAAACATATGGGATTTGGCAATATAGCAATATGTTTCTTTTTCATAATGTAACCTTTATTCCATTAATTATATTCATATCCAGCAGTAAGTACCCTATTTGATAGCAGCCCAATTTCTATTAGACAAATAAAACATAAGCCATGTGTTTTCTGATAAATAGGTGCAGAAAAATAGCATGACTGAACTCCAAAATCATACACTCAAACCTGCTTCCACAGATCTTCAGCCTCCTTTGTACGACCTCGCATTTTTGCTCTATCTGAGATTGCTATTGCCCAATTGTAGAAAGCCTATCAAGGGACAAAATAGATTACAATGTGATAGGGATCATAATAGATCACTATACAAACATATCCACTAACATTATTAACTTAGAAAATTAGGCTATTTTAACAATTTGTATAAGGTAGGGTCGTTTAATAGGAAAGTGTACCATAGCACACTGGTGTATAGTAGGGTACAGGTAGCAGTTTATGTCACCAGTGTCTAACAAGTAGTGTCTACACAAGGAAATAACAATTTCACTCCTAAACCCAAACTTGACCCATTTACCAATTGGGTTTTTATTTCCAAATCCAAATCCAACCTATTTATAACCGAATCAACCTGTTTAAACTCGTTTGTACCCATTTATCTATCAAGTTAAGTTATATGCTAACTAACTCAAAAATCAATTTAAGACATTGAACATATTTGTAAAATGATTAATATGCTTTAGTCATTTCAAATCATAATCAACATATATTATTTTATTTGAAATAATATTATAATTTCATATAACCATGAAAATACCAACATCAAATTTAATTCCCAAAAGATAAATTACATAAACAGTATACTAATAATATCAAATGATTTTTTTAGTAAAGTATATCGAACTTACCATTTGCTTTCCTATGAATAAAATATTAGTTCCTCAAAATCAATTTAATGCATTTAACCTATTTGTAAAATAATTAAGGAACATTACTAATACCCCCCTATACTATCAGCACATTAACAAAAAAAAACTCTTTTTAATTGGGAAAACTACTTTCCTATATGTACGTAACAATATAGAGTAGTATGGTACAGTTTAAATTTTGCACAAAGTAGAATGCTACTTAAAACCAATTAAAACCAGATAAATTGATCAAAACCAATAATACAAAAACTGGTAAAAGCAGAATGACTGATACAAATACAGATTTAGTTAAGTTAAAAAACTAAAAGTAAAATAAAATTATTATTAAAAATTAAAAACTCAAACCGAAAATGATATTGTGATATTATTGTCGAAAGAAATACGATTAGGGAGAATATGAATGGGAGAATAGTGAACTATTATTATACTATAACTGCAAGAAAAGAAAAATATGATAATAATAGTGTAGCTATAATATAAAAAGGTGCAAATTACATTTTTATCCTTCATTTGTTTAAAGTTAAACAAAGTTAGTTAAGAGAGGTTCCATTGTCACACCAGCAAAATATGGGTTCGTAATTTTCCCAATTAAAAAGACATGGGGGCATTTGTTACAGTGTTGATAGAGATGTATTAGCAACTTTGCGAAGTAACTAATATGTTTTTAGTCATTTCAAATAATAATTGACATGCTTAATAGATTATTTATTTAGAATAATATTATAATTTCAGAATAACCATGAAAATATAAACATCACATTTAATTCCAAAATAAATAGATTACTTTAGTAATATGAATATTGAGTTTTTTTTTCCATAAAAGAAGAATTTATTAAGACGAAGAGAAGAAAATACAAGATAGGAGAATGACACATCCTAAAAAATGAAATACAAAAAAAGTAAATCCATCAAAAGCAGCAGAAACAACCAACACGAAAAGCTAACAGTCACGAATAATAATATCCCAATTGCTTATTTCAAAAAAAAAAATTGATATCCCAATTGCATTGAAGATCAGAGATGCTAAGGTCCTTGTAGCAGCCATGTCCTGTAATCCACAAGTAGGTCAAAAAAATCACCCTATTTCACAACTCGGAGTATGGAGTGTTTCTATTATTATAGACTCCCGAGTTACGAGCAAGCCAAAAACACCAGAGACCAGCAAATAATAATCCCTTCCACAAGGGCTTAGCATATGGATATTGAATATATATCAATATATATTAATAATGTTAGGACTTTGATGAATAAATATAGAGAAGTTACTATTTATTGCATAACTAGTTTAATATATTTCAAACCTTTATGCTATAAAATGGATTCAATCATGTTGCTAAGTGGCTTGTTTACTATTTAGGCACTTTTATTGTGGTGTCTAAACAAATTTCACTTGGTTTATGACCCAAACTCATTACACCATACCCAAACCTAAATGCCACTTAACCTTTTTTTAATAGGAAAAGAAGTATTATCAAGAAAAGAAAGAAGAATACATGCACAGAGAATAAGAAATCGCTACTTTTGCCCATGAACTACAGATATCCAGAATGCCACTCCCCAGGTGGGACAGTTTTCCTTTGCCAAGAAACAAATTCGGGGCAGACGGGTTTGGGTAGTGCTACATATTTCCCCCTTTGAACCGCCCCATTTATACATATATATTTACGAATTAAATAAAAAATATAAATATATTCTTATATAGTCTTTTCAGTTTATATGTCATATTTATTTATTACTTTTATATTTTAACAAAATGGGTGGTTTAGTGCAGATAAGGAATTAAATTCCCAGATAAGACAAGGACAAGGAGAAAAGCTTTCATATATGTGCTGGATACAGAACAGACACGGCACGTGGATAATAACGGACAGGGCAGGGACGAGGTGGGAAAACCCACACTGTTGTCATCTCTAAACGAATTGCATAAACTTGTTATGTCAAATTTTGAGAGCCCCAGGGTAACTTAGCTAATTTAGTTAGTGTTCAGGAACAGGGCCGAGGTTGAGTAGTAATCTCAATCAAGATAGGATAGTATTTGCTAGTACATGACTAGATGACCGTAAAGGTCATGAGAAGACAACCAAATGACTTTGAGGGTCACACAGCAACAACCAAGAGGACCCAGAAATTGCAAAAAACATGGCCTAAAGGCTGTGAAGGCCTAGCAATCAAGCTAGATACCTGCCAGATCAAAATATGGTTATTCAGTAACTGGTATATGACATAACAATGTTTTCCAACATTTTTTTGCTGAGGTCGGACAGTGTTCTAGCAGTTTCCAATGACAGTGTAGTAAAGCTTTGGAAGTTTATTGGGGTAGTAACAATGTTTTCCAACATTTTTTTGCTGAGGTTGGACAGTGTTCTAGCAGTTTCCAATGACAGTGTAGTAAAGCTTTGGAAGTTTATTGGGGTAGTGTTGGAACGATTTTCAAATACTGTGTTATTTTGTAATTAGTGTCATTAGGAGGGATAAATTTGGAAGAAAAATGTCCCAAATGAGCATTGAAGTAATTTTGTTAGATAGAGATGGACTCCCACCCTAACTAGTTTACCACTCTTGGTAAGATAGAGTTCCTCTACCTGAGTCAATTTTAAATACCAAACACTGACTAAAGTAGGATAAAGCTTCAGACTTCCTTACCTTTCCCCACTTAGTATACTAAATGTGGCTTTAGACTGCCATGTAAATGTCTGTACAAATTAGAAGAAGCAACCAGGCAGGAATCACTCAAAAGCAAATGTAAAACAGGCCCTTCCCCAGATTTCTTAATCTTTATAACCTGCAATACTGTCCTATTTAATCCTCATGTTGCACCAGGAAATCTGAAATTCTTAAGTACTGCAGGTCTAGCATACGACTTGCAGCAAAAGTTCTAAGCATTCTGTTTTCAATCTATTACCTGGCTTATGTACTGTATTTGCACTGTATTGTCACTTCAATATGACCAGTTAATAAGGTATAAAACACAGCTCTCCATGAGATAGATGTACATACATCGTGAAGTGTAGGGCAAAGACGAGTTGCCTCATCATACTTTTTACAAGCCTCCTCAAGCAACGCATCTTTTGAAGGTGTAGTAGAATCCGTACTAACAATGTCTGCACTTTCCTGCCAAGGGAAAATGTGGATCACGTCAATACAATATATGGGAACATGATCTATGTGAAATTGTTTCAGTTTTGGAAAAGAATCAAATTATGATACTGCCTCAAAACACTGGAAAGCTGTCCAATAAATTTTAGGCTCTTCAGAAAATCATTATACATGAGTAAATGTGACTGCATAGTAGAAAAAAATCTTTTCAAGCAATAGACTATGACATAGAAACAAGAGAGCAGCTAAGATGAACTTTAGAAAGCATATGACAAGAAAACTCAATTCAGCCAAGCCTTTTCCCAGTTACAGCATATGACACATAAGAGGCAAAATTTCAAGCAGAAAAGATATCCATCCTCCAATCAAGAACTCTCTATGCTTCAATACTTATGATAATCACCTTTATTTTTCTAAAAGAATTAAAAAAAAAAAAGAAGATACAAGTTTCTCTACTTATATTCCCAATAATTGGAACTCTACTAGCCCAAATCCCAACCTTTCTTTCCTTTTCAATTTACTTTTGCTTTTTATTTTCGCTGTAAATGACAGTGCTACACAAACATCAAACGCCTGATTCGTAAGAATAGTTCTAAAAATGAGAAAAAAAAAAAATCTTTCATGAAAGAGCTTTCTTCTCACAAACTTGTCTCCACATAACAAAATCCACACAAAAACATAAAATGGTCAAAATGAAAAGTTGTTTCAGACCTGAAGAACCAGTGCCCAGTTGTACAGGGCATCATAATCTTCTGGGTTTCTCTCTATTGCACTAGAATACCTACAGGGTTCCAGAGGAAATTAGTGTTAAATCTTTAAAAACAAAAAGAAAAAAAAGCAGAAAATTTGATTCTAAGTAGCTGGGTTTGACTTTTTCCTCCTTTTCTTTCTAATGTTTGGATGTGAAAAACAGGAAACCCAGTTAAAAAATCTATTAAGTTTGAATCCAAAGTTTACATCTTACACAAATTTCTTGATGATACTGCAAATGAAAACAACTCGACTTTTTCCTTTAACTGATTGAAATCACACAATTGAATGGAATGACCATACTTCCTGGCAGCAAATGCAAGAACCCGCTGGCGAGATCGACCCTCCTCATCAGAACCTGTTACACTGTTGATCAAGTCCATGGCAGGATCATTCTCTACATGTTGCTGTGGTGTACTCTCTTGACTGAATTAATAAGAGGAAACACAAAACTGTTAGTACTTCCTAACTAGTTTTAATGAATGATTAGTGCAGGAGAAAGAGTTGGCATTGTAGCAAAGAGGAAAGCAATCCAAGAGGATATTTAAAAAATGTTCAACATAAAAGCATCAACAAAGCTCAGATTTGTAACTAACTTGAAAACCATGGTCAAGGAAGGGTTGCACAAACAAAATTGTTTGATAAAATTTTTCGAAAAAATGAACATGTTAGGATCGCATCTAATCTCTTCAAAAACTAGAAAATGCGAAGCCAATTTGAAATAAGAATTTCACCTAGGAAAGATAGTGCAAGTGACAAAGAGTTGACACCATAGCAAGGAAGAACACAATCAAAGAGGGTATGATACTTAAAAAGTACACACAAAAATATCAACAAAGCTCAGATTTGTAACTAACTTGAAAAGCTTGGTCAAGGAAGAGTTACCTAAACAAAACTATTCGATAAAATTTTGAAAAAACTGAACATGCCCCAATCCGCATATGATTTCTCCAAAAACTGGAAATGCAAAGCCAATTTGACATACGAATTTCACAGAGGATCAAATGCTACCATCCTCAAAAACCATATTTATATGAGATCTAAACCCTTCCGGTGAGTCTATCAGTATCTCCTAGCAAGCAATTACGAATATCCTAGCGACAAGATTAAATTTTAGAAACAAGAGGAGTAAGAAAAGAAAAAAGGAAACTAAACATCCATCAGTAGAAACACAAACCTGTAAGGAGATACGGCAGAATCCTGAAGGCTCTCATCTCCTTCGTCGCTTTTCAGTTCATTGAGTAACTCTCTCATTGTGAAAGTCCGGCTACCTTCGTCTTTTCGCAGCTCAGGGCGCGTAGTTTGCCCCGAGGTGGGAACGTCGTCGACCGCATTTAATTGGATCGAGGTCTCTCTGGATTGCTCCTCATTTGATTGGATCGAGGTCTCTCTGTGTTGGTCTGGCTTGTGATCTGCAGCTCTTGCCTCTGTTTCTGGTTCAGGTTTTTCTTCTGCTTCGGGTTTTGGTTGCTCTATATTTGGTTCTAATTGCGATGTCGTAATTTGATCGGGTCCTGGTTCTGGTTCTGGTATGACTCCATTTTGCAACTGAGCTTCTTCGGGAATCGTGGACATTGCAGACGAAAATGAATTTTTCTCTGGAAATTCAGATGCTGGCCACTGCTTCCGCCCCTAAGTTTGAGTTATGACTGGTTTAAAGGAAAAGGAGAAGGGACATATAACCAGGGAGATCTGTTTAGACGAATGTAATCAGGCGAGTAGAAAAAAGCGAGAGAGAGAGAGAGAGAGAGAGAGAGAGGGGTTTGGAAAAAAATTAAATTAAATTACAATTTTAGTATATAAACATTAACCAGTTTAGCAACTAGTACATTTTAAAAATTTTCATTTGTAGGTCAATAGTATTTAATTTAACGGATTTATTTTAGTTTATTGGCGATGATTAAATTAATTTTTTTCACAAATTATTATAATTTTAACAAAAATAACATTATCTATTACCTTTTAAATTAAAATAATTAGAATGATTATTTCTAATCTATTTTTTATATCAAAAAAATTATAAGTGAGATGGTACCTATATCTACATTTCCGTGTTAATATTTTTTCCAATTTTAAAATAATATATTTATATTGGTAAATTTTGATATATTTTCATGTCATTATATATTTAAAATTCATATAAACATTAATAAATATATACCACGGGAAATTTATCAAATAAATAACTTATTTTGCAATATATCTAAAGGTATAGTTATTGAATTCCCATTTGAATTAAGTTTAAATTTTCTGAATTAAATTTGAATGGTAAAATTTAGAATATAGTTTATCTATCCAAATTTGTAATTATTTATATATAATTTTAAAAAATATATATTAAAATTTTTATATTAATGTTATAAATAACTAAAAATACTTATTTTAAAATAAATTGTGTAATTATTTAATCTTAAAATTAAATAAAAATATGCTACTTAAAAATTAGTTCAATAAATTGTAAAATTGGAAAGAATTATGTAATTCATTATCAAATTCTAATATTCACTTAAGTTCACGAATGATTCAATTATAATAGTAGAATTGCTATCAAAGCCTAAATTTGGTTATAAATTATAGTATTACATTATATTGTCTGCATCTAAGAGTTTTATGACGACTTGTAGTCCCACTAAGGCACTATAGTCGTCAGGTACCGACTAAATTAAATAATTAGTCATTCACAGTACATAAAAATACAAATCTACATAATTATTTATCCCTTATATAGTTATAATATCAAATGACAATACATGAGGCAACAAAATTCTATATATTCAAAACTAAATATATACACTACCCGTACAAAGCATAATATGAAAATTTTAATTTAGGTACTACTATTCATCTTTCTAATCTGAAAAAGATTAGAATTTGAATAGGGTAAGCAATTTCAATGTGTTCAATAAGTATAAAAAATAACTAGGCTCTAGGCATGCAGCATACAAATCATACAGATATTCATATATGTAAAACTTTTCTTTTGCTTTTTATTTGAAAACTCCAAAGATCAGTGTAATTTCATAAATTTCTAAATTTTTCCTTTTTACTTTCTCTCTCATCTAAATCTCTTAAGCTTCCTCTTTTCCTTACTTCTATCTTATTAGTAATTTACTATTACATTCCCATTTTATCATATTTTATCCCTCACTACCTTTCTTCCTATTTATCCCTCAGTATCCCCCATCAATTTATCCCTCAAAATTCTCTTAAATTCAACGTATTCCTCGAAATCCCCTTAAATCACATTTTATCCCACTCTTTCAATATATCTCTCAATATCTCTTTAGGTTCATTTTATCCCTCAGATTCTTCCCAAGCTAAACTTTTCCTTCAAATCAATATACCATAATTTTCTGTAAATTTTTGGTCGAATCGAGACATCCGTAGCCCCTCACAAGTATCTCCGATTCTCGATTTGTCCCAATCCAATCACAATATTAACATTATTAAAATTTTATAGTTTTTTTAAATATTGAACATGTGTTCGTTATTCAATTGATATTATTGTGGGATCAGAATTCTCACTATCACAAGGAGATGCACATACAAACAAGATATGCACATTGGTCAGAGCAATCTGTCGTCAGGTGACTTAGAACAGAACACACTTCCCAACCACGTCTAGAAATGATATCATCCAACCAAGGATAGGGTTCACCACGCTGCTGAATTTCAGGCATACAAATCTTAAATGAGTTATCTCTAAGTTCATTATTTGCATTATTTTCTTTTCTTCCTATTCTAGTTAAAATTGATTTTTTTTTCACATTTTAAAATTCGACACATCCTTCTCAACCTTTTCTAACAAAATCATTCTTCCCTCATTCTCTAACTAAATCTTATCAATCTTGATATTTTATTTTATTATTTGCATTTTTACTTGTTAATATTAGTTTATTTTGTGTAACTCTTTGTGATTTAAGGATTAAATTAGTTAGTATTTTATCGCCAATATTTATTATCTATTATTATTGCTTTATTCTATTTTTATCAACTTGATGCATTTTATTTTTATTTTATAATTCTTTTAAGTCTTATTCATCAATTCTTTTGCCTAATTCCTAATTCACTCCCTAATTTTTCCACAATTGACATTCTACTTCATATTTTATTTCATTGTAACTTAAATTATATCTATTCAATTCTCCTAACATGTTTAGAGATAGACAAAAATACAATCGAGCATTCACAATCATCAACAAACAAATACTTATAAAAACTTTAAAAATCACTAAAATTCTATTTTCAAACCACATCACCCTTACCTGTTTGCATGCTCTTAATTTCATAAAATTATAATGAAACATTTTTAAAAAATGATTATATGAAGGCTTCTAGTTGGTTACTAATTATACTTACATACTTTGGAGCACAATGATTCCAATTTGAGCTCCAAAAATCATCCCAAAATTAGAAGAAAACTTGCACAGCAACTACATCTTCTCGGATTAGTGATGAACCCAAAGTTTCATGGAATCATATTGCATGCTCGTCTCGTTTCTACTACTACTCTAGTTACTAAGGCATTCGATCTCATTTAAATCATATTTCTATATTCAACATCTAATTTTCTTATCTTATATATTATATTCAAAATAAAATTTATTAATTTGTTTACATATTTATTAAATCAAAATAATTTCCATAAATTATTCATTTTACTATTTTAATTTACCTTTATGTAATTATTATAAAGCATGACTAAATTAATGTTGAGGCCCGAAACCTTAAAAAAAATGAATTTATAATTTAAATATGGAAGCGAATAATAAACGTTAGGGTTTATATTCCTTACACAATAAATTGAATTGCTCAATAGGGCTACG
>NW_019014518.1:60811-78893 GCF_000150535.2 Carica papaya
TTCTTAAGACATCGAAAGAAATACTAGATTTCTTACTAAAATCTTGATGTTTTTCCCCCACCGTTCTCCTTGCTTTCTTTTCTTCTCTCACTAGACTACTATCTTTATCTCTCTCTAAATCTTTGAAAAATAGAAGAATGGAAGTGTGGAGAGGAGAGGAAGGGGAAGGGCAATTTATAAAGTTTTAGAATCATCATATTTGCACTAAATGGAAAAATCCGATGAAGAGAGAGGAGAAAAAGATGTTTGGCATAAAAAATGAGTGAGGAGGGCCTCCTCATCTGCGACGGCAGTGCACGGCCCAAGGCAGCGGTGGCGCATGGCTCGAGGTGACAATGCCTTAGTCAGCGCACTGGGCGCTGCGCACAAGGCCCAAGCACACAGGGCCTATCCGCATAGGCCTGCTACGCAGATGGTACATGCACAGTGTGCGGCACCTTGCCGCATGCAAGGTGACATGTGGATGGCCCACCTACGCCTGACAGAACGCGTACAGGTCCTAACCCCTCACCTTGCGTGCGTGGGCATGGAGGGGAGGTGCGCGCTATGCGCACGTCCCGTGTGTGCGTGTGGATGGGACATGTGTGCAAGCGCGCACGAATAGTGCCTAGCACCCACGCGGGAAACTTTACTCCCCACAGGATTTTTTTCTCGATTTGTCGTTTTCTAATTTTTTTCTCAATTTTTATATTTAATTTAAATGGGTTAGACTTAAAATTAAATAAAATAAATTAAAATAAAATTAATTAAAATTAAATAAATAAAAAATCAACCAAATTTACGATAAATATTAAGTAGTATAAATTAATTAAGTTTAACATGGGCAAATGCCCGAATAAATAGGGTTTTCAAATCATTTAAGCACAGTGATGGACGGGGTGTTACATGCTATGAACTATATTTACTTATTTGGACATAATAGATAAATTTGTACGCTTGAGAAAATGACTTATTAACCATCTATATATACATATATATATATATCTTCATATACTGCCTCATTAATTCCTAATTAATGCCAAATTGCCATAGTTAAAAATTGAATGAATGAGATAAAGGAATGATTTTATGAATATTTTAGAAAATATCAAATGTAAAAATTTCTTTAAGGAAGCTTATTCACTCCATTTTAATCCTTTACATTTCTTCTTAATAGAATGTAAATAAAAACTAGTTGTAACTAGAAGTTTATTCCTATCATACTTTAATACTTGGACAATACTTCTGTACCTTTTGTTCATGAATAATCTCTTTAAGAAATATTTTTTTTATGAACTGACAATTCATCAATAAGACTTACATTTATAGAGGTGTGTTAAATTTTAGCTAATAAAATATTTTCACTATTATTATAGATACCTTACTTGAAGGTAGCTTTGAACATCAAATCTGATTTTTTCAAAGAAGTGCAGTTTTTGAATGTTTTGCTATGTTATCAATATTGGTGCACCACACTGGGTCATAAATATTAATGCATCCACTAGGTATTTACTTTTTTTCCAAAGAGGTGTTAGCTAGATTTTTTTAATTCCTTTCCTACTACATATTGTGTAATAATTGTCAATGATATTGTTTTATTTTAAACTCCTCTATTAAGCTTGTCTTCTATTTTTACGTTGTTTCTGCAATGGGGAAGAATGATCTGGTGAGCCTTGTTAATACAAGGCCTCTGAAAATGCTCTTCTATATATAGTGAATATCTTAGTGGAAGGGTGAAATATTTCTTACCTTAGAAAAGGGTAACAAATGATTCAGTGTTCATTATTTTGTTAAATGTTAAAATCCTTCCCATTCCCTTGGTTATGATTAATGAATTTAATATTTACCTTTTAAATTTTTTAAATCCCTCACATTCATAAAATAGATAAGTATAACCTTACTGTTGGCAGTTTAGAAGATTTTGGGATTATCATGGGCTATTTGATTGAAATGTAAATGTTTTGCACATGGGTGGTACCACCTTCATACTGATGTTTATAATTTATACTATACTTTTGTTTTTTTTTAAAAAAAATTATTTTTGGCAGTGATATTTAACTTCTATTGATATTTGTTAAACTAATGTGATTTATCTTTGATATTTATTTTTTCTCTAAATTGCTGTTATGATCCATGTAATGGATAACTTGACTATCTATTTTTTAGATGTTATATAATCTGGCTAGCCTTATTTGGGTTTTTCTTTTTATCTAATAGTTGTACATGCTATTGCAAGCGTTGATGTGATTATTTATATAAGAAATGGTTAAAATAACATAGGATGAAGTATTGTAAAATTAATTAAAAACTTTCTGTGCAATTGAATGTATGTTATTAATTTGTTGAAAAAATAATTTGCACAAAGAGAAGACTGGACCATTCTTTATGACAAACTTACTGGAACATTGATGGCTACTAGTAATACTCTAGCAGAATGCTTTGTTATATATCTATAGGAAATATTGATAAAACTATGGAAATTTAGTCAAGGAGCCTTGTAACAGAGCACGAAGGCAAGTCTTAACTTTTGGAGTTCATCTTTCCCAAATAATATCATCAGTCAAAAATCCAACCGTGTCCAATTTGTTAGGATTTGATGGAGAAGACTATTGTTCTTTCTTTGGAAACAAGTCAGAAAAAATTCAATGTATCTTTATGCAAATTTGTTGAGAAATGTGCTAAAATTTTAGCTAGTAAAGGTCTTTTACAACTACAATGGAGTATTTGAAACTTTTGGGGTCTGATGAATTATCACCTGTAGTTGTGATCTTAATGGATCGAATTGATCTCTCTACAGAACCTTGTATGCTTGTAATGATGGCTTTTATTACTTTTATAAAAAATTTTGCTCTAATTAGTGAGGTTTTGAAGAGGTTTTATTGCTTCATTGGATTTGTTGCTTTTTTAAAGTTTTCACCTTTTGTTATCATTATAATTAATCATGTTCAAGCTATGCACCATTCCCATTTGGTTTCATAGTGAAGAGAAACCAATACTGATTCTATTGGGTGAAGACTAGTAAAACAATGTGTACCTAATTAATATCCCTTTTTGTCTCATTAACATATTGTTTTTAGTCTATCTCTTTCCATTTCTACACATGGGAAGTTAGAAATTTAGCATATAATAATTTCAATAAATTAAAATAAAAAAGAGAGGTTCGTGATAATTTTTAAATCTTTTATATTAGGTAATCTAGTATCCTTATGCATATATATATATATTTAAAAAAATCTAGCATCCTTATGCATGAAGATAATCAATTTGGTCTTCTGTGGTTGGACTCTTTATGAATTTCTACCACATTCTCCATAGGGTCCTCTAATCTCTTTTTTCTCCAAAGCAATCCCTATATTTGCATTTAGAAAAGTAAATATTTTTTTTGTTGTCCTTTATGCAACTGCTAGCCTTTGATCATCTTTTGATAATTTTTTAACATAGGAAAAGGTTATTTTAGTTAATCTGAAATATGCTTCTTTTATGCAGTGATTTATTTTGTTGTTGCTCCTACTCCTTCTTCTGTTAGCACTCAGTCAACCATGAGAACAACTTTTGTTCCTTCAACTCCCCCAGGGCTGAGAAATCATGATCAATATCAGCAGCCGACTTTGGGTTCTCAATTATATCATGTCCGTATATCTATATTTTCTTTCCTATTGGAAGGTATGAATATCATGCTATAAACATATGCTGAAATATTTTTCATTTCTTCTCAGTGAACTACCAAACCTACATATCCTATACCACCTACAGTTGGTTCCCTAGGACATGTTCCTTTTCAAATCAGCTAAGTTATTGCTCTTAAAATGCCACGGGTTGTTGCTCCCAGTCCCACATCTCTTGGGTTTATGTCAATGTCTAGTGTAGGGGTTGTTCCAAGACTTGGATTAGATCCAATGCCATCAATGCAACCAACTAGTCCAACTCAACAAGCACCTATGCAACAAAATATTGAGCCTGTAACTCCACCTTTGATAATGCAGACTGCTCACATTTCAAATGTTCTGGGTAATTTCTACTTCTCATTGTTTTTGTTAATAGTACATAGAACTTTTTGAATTTATTATATTAGGTTTATGCAAGCTGATAGTGTCTATTAATAAGGCACTTCCTAATTTCCTATAGGATAATAATATTGTTGCTTTACTAGTAATTTTTTGTAGTCCACTAAAAGCTTATCGTTGCAAAATTGACAAGACTTTTCAATAAAATATTGGAAGCACTTGGAGGCTCCTATGCAAATCTAGCAAGGAAGTGTGAAATAGAAAACAATTCAAGAAAAATAGGTGCCTTACTTGCAAAACTCAACAATGGGGACATTTCTAAAAATGTAGTTGATAAGCTTGTCAAGCTTTACAAAGCTCTGGACAATAATGATTTTAGTACTTCCTTACAAATACAGATTTAACTTCTAGAAATACAAGATTTATCATCACCATCATCATCATCATCATTATAATTATTATTATTATTATTATTATGAGTGTATATATAACTGTTGGCAACTTAAAATGGTGTCGTTATGTTTTGATTAACAATAGGTGCTTCTTACCACTAGTGAGTGGGATGAATGCAACTTCTAGTTAACAACCTTAAAGTGAATGATAAAGACAAGACAGAATGTAAGGTGAAGTATAAAAAAATTTGAGCGTCCCAACGTCATTTTTGGTGTTAATTTTTGTTGGAAAAATGATTTAAAATTATGAAAATCATAAATTGTCGGTTACGAGTAAAATTATAAATTAGCTGCAGAACAAAAAACACTATTGGTTTTCTCTTTTTCTGGCTCTGACACCAGATATAGAAATAAAGTAATAAAAGAATTGAACTGAACTCAAGTAATTTTTACTGATGAAATCAGTCTGCTTAAATAAGACAAAAATAAGAAGACTTTACAAAAGATAAATAACTACTAACCCACTAATTTATAATTGTTGAAATTAAGAGACGACCATGCTTCTAACCATGTTTAAAATTGTTCAAGTTTTCATCTCTGCAACACCATTTTGTTGGGGTGTATAAACTGTTGTCATTTGCCTCCGAATTCCCTGCTCATTGTAAAAGTTTTGGAATTCATGGAACATGTATTCACCATCAAAGTCAATGCGTAGTGCTTTAATGGTTGTCCATGCTTCATTCTCCACTTAAGCTTTAAAATTTTTAAATACCATCGAAGCTTTAGATTTTTGCTACAAAAAGTATACCCATGTCTATCGACAATAGTCATCAATAAAAGAAATAAAATATTTCTTTTTTCCAGTTGATACAAGATTAATAGGACAACAAATGTCATAATGAATCAGCCCTAGTATGTTTTAAGGTCTCCTTGCCTTTCCTTTTGGGAACTACTCTCAGTGTTGTTTGCTGACAACACATTCTTCATATATTTTAGAAGGAGGAATAATCTAGGTAGGCCAATCACCATGTTATTTTGAGAAAGAGTCTTCAATCAATTAAAGTTTAGGTGGCCATAAAAAAAATGCCATAGCCATGTTGGATCGTTCATCTTGGTCATAAAGCAAGTTTGGATGGTATGAATTTGTTGTGGAAACAGCCTATTTAATGTCTTCTTGACATGAGCAATTAGACCTCTTTTAGGATTGTAGACTTCACAAGCTCCTCTTTTTATTATAATCTCATGACCTTTTTCTTGCAGTTGTCCCACACTTAGCAAATTGCTTTTCAAATTAGGAATATAAAATATAATTGATATAGTTTCAATATTAGTTGCAACATTATTTTCTTTACCCCTGATTTAAACATCACCCTTTCCCATAACACTAACTTTAGAATGATCACCAAAGCTCAGATTAGTATGAAAATCTTCATTTAAGTGAGAGAAAAATGACTTATTGTCGCACATGTGATTGATGCATCTTATATCTAAATATCAAATATCTTGTTTATGTTTGTCCTCCTTGATGTGAAATGCCATCAAGAGTGTTTCTTGTTTTTTTTTTCTTTACAGAGTTAAACTGTTTATCTTTGTTGGAATGTAAGTTTGTAGTGCATTAAGACTTATAATGACCAAACTTATGATGATGATAACAATCAATATTTGACTTACTAAATTTTATTTGATTGTGGTGATCATTTCCTTTACCTTTGCTTCGAGATTCTAATGGGTTAAAACCTTTACCTCTTCCTCTTCCACGACCTCAGTTTTGACATTGCCATTTGATCCTCTTCCTGTAAATATTTCACCATGTGTTGAAGCCTTCAAGGCTTGTTCCTTGGTTGAAGCTATTGTCATTCTCTGCTCATGCTGCAGTAATGAACTTTGCAATTCATCAATGAAAAGCTCATCAAGATCTTTTGACTCCTTAATAGAACATACAACATAAGAAAATTTTGGATCCATTAATCTAAGAATCTTCTCCACCACAGTGACATATTTGATTCTTTTGCCATGAATATGCTTATTGTTCACTATGCTTAGTGTTATCGAGAAATACTCATCAATAGATTCTCCATGCTTCATATGGAGACTTTCAGATTATCTACAAAGGGCTTGAAGCTACTAGCCTTTGAACCTTGTTGTGCCTTGATATTGCTTCTTCATAGAATCCCAAATCTATTTGCAAGTATCTTTTTAGAGGATCTTCTTCAAGATGGCACGATCCATTGCTTGAAATAGATAATTTTTTCCTTGAGATCCTTTAGTTTTTGTTCTTCTATTCTCTTCTGTTGAGCTTCTGTCAACATCACCCTGGGGCCATGCTCAGGCACTCTTGTTTCCACAACACTCCAATATTCTTTGGATTGGAGAAAATTCTCCATCAACATGCTCAAATGATCATAATGACCATTAAAACGAGGTGAAAGCTCATGATCTCGATGAATTAGAAAAAGACCAGCGTGGATGGATGATTATGAGGTTAGTGGAGTTTAATCCGATGATACTCTTGTTCATTATACTTATTATCAGATTATTATCCAATAACATTCCAAGAGGCTATCAAAGATACAAAATGGCAAAAAGTAATGGATCAAGAGATCATATCTATTAAGAAAAATAATACATGGGAATTGATAGAACTTCCAGAGGAGAAAAAATCTATTGATCCTAAATGGGTTTATAAAGCTAAGTTGAATAAAGATGGCAAAGTTGACAAGTATAAAGCCGACTCACCTTTACACAAACAAGATTTTAAAAATTCCCATATGATCACACTCTCTTTATTAAACTTGGTGATGCAAAGAAAATATTGATTGTTTGTTTATAAGTAGATGACTTGATCTACACAGGAAATGATCCAACAATGTTTAAAGATTTTAAAAAATCATGGCAGAATTTGAGATGACAGATCTAGGAAGGATGCACTATTTTCTTAGCATCAAAGTACTGCAGTCAATAGTTGGTATTTTTATCACCCAAAAGAAGTATGCTTTGGATATTTTGGGTATGTTTCAAATGTTGGATCACAACTCAGTTCAAACTCCAATTGAACTGGGTCTGTAGCTCACAAGGGACTCTGAAGGAAAAATAATTAATAATACATTTTATTAGGAAATTATTGGAAGCTTGATGTCTTTAACAACAACAAGACCTAATATTATGTTTGCTGTAAGTCTTATTAGCAGGTTTATGGAATGTCTAACTAATCTTCATCTCCTTGCAACAAAGAGAATCTTGTGCTACATAAAAGGTATCTTTTATTTTGGTATTTTTCATTAGAAAGAAAAAAAGGACCAAATCTTGTTAGCTTTAGTGACACTTATTATGCAGGAGACTTAGAAAGTAGAAGAAGTACTTTTGGTCGTGCATTTATGATGAGTTCATGGGCAATATCATGGGCATCAAAGAAGCAACAAGGGATCACCTTCTTGTTTCTCTGTTTACAATTGAAGTTGAGTTTATAGCAACAACTTCTTGTGCATGTCAAGCTTTTTTGTTGAAGAAAATAATCGAGTTATTGCATTATTTCAAGCAGGGACCTATACAGATTTTATTATGTATTTAAAAATTATTAGTTATGGATTAGTGGTTATTTAATTTAGCAGTTATGAAATAGTGGAGTAGTGGTGTCTTAATTATGGAATGGTGGCATCAGAGATAAAAAAAGAAAAAACCAGCATTTTTTTTTATTTTGCAGTAGTAGTAGGCAACCATAACATTGGAGAATAGTTATGTGCAATCTATAATCCCAAGTTGAGAGTCAAAAGGCTTTATGAAAGAAATCAAAAAGGGATCACCATGACTTCGAAACAACCATGGACAATTCCGTAAATAGAGTCTCAAAGCTCATCAAAGATAATAGCCATGAAACTCCAAACTCTTCGGTATGAGTTTGAAACTTTAATCATGAAAGACAATGAATTACTGCAAGATTTTTTGTCTAGAACAACGATAATGATTAGTCAAATGAGGTTACTTGGAAAAGAACTAGGTGCAGATATGAAGATATTATTTAAAGAGCTTGATTAGACAGAGAAAATGATAGTCAAGTTTGGAGATAATACAAACATTCCAGTTGAAGGGAAAGGTTGAACAAGTAGCAGATATATTCACAAAAGTACTTCTATGTCAGAAGCTTGTCTACTTCAAATCACTACTTGGTGTTTGCAATTTCGAATCAAGAGGGAGTGTTGAAAAAATGATTCAAATATATAAAAATCTTAAATTTTCGGTTACCAGTGAAATTATAAATTACCAGTTATAAGAAATTAAAGTAAAATAACAAAAAATTAAATCAAGATAAATGGACAGTTAAATAGAGATAAATAGACGGGTCTATCACTGTTTATATATAGAATGTGGATTGTTATGTATCAACATCCCCTTTTGATTGAATAGAAGGCTTTTATATTTTCTCTTCCAACAATTTCACCTGTGCAATAAGCCATATGGGGATGGTGATGAATTTGCGCTTTTGACATGCACAAGAATGACTCTTATTGATTGCAAAATTTAAAAACCTTAGCTTTTTAGTCTTCACTTAATACTCTTCTACATGACTTTGACTTCGCATTATTGCATTTTTCTAGGAGGCAGTTAGTAAAGATAGTCTGCAAGATAGTAAAAGGACTCAATTTCGGTTTATCTTCTTTTCTTTCATCAGTTTGGCATATTTGTCTGCATAACCCTTGATGTATAATTCAAGTTTCTATTTTTTTTTGGTAACTCAATAACTAAAAAATTTAGATATTGATTTTTATATGGAAACATTTTCTTTTTTTTTTTGTTTTTGAACTTTTACTTTTATCATAAATATTTATAAATTAGTTAGCGATTGAAAAATGATAGTGAAAATAATAATGATATTTGAAACTTTGAAAAATATTAAAAAAGAAGTTCAGTTTTAAACCTACATAAATTTGAAAAACTAATGCACAGAGGGTTTTTGGTTTATTAGTCTGAAACTTGTAGGCAAAGAACCGAAAGGAAACTGTGGTAAGTTTTGTTAATGATTATGATTCTTCTTTCCCTGTTATTTTTCATAATGAATTTGAGAAAAGAACCCTTCATTTCTTCCACTGCCATTGTTAGATCATTTAAAGCTTTGTTAATAGAGTCTTGAACTAACCCTTCTCCATTAATAGACTTCTTCTCGACTTCTTTTATTAATCTTCTCAGCAGCTTCTCCTCTACATCTTTCAACTTCTTAAACTTTAGAGGAGGCGAAGATCTAAACCTACTAAAACTATCTCCATCTTCAGACATTTTAAATAGTGAATTCTCACAATCCATGAAGCTGAAAACTATCCAAATTCTTCAAAGGTAGATTTGAAGTGAGGAAATGCCAAAGGGGTAAGGAAAGGGGAATCAACCACCATTACTAGGTCACTCAATCATCTTGTTCTTGACCTCTCACCTTTGAATTTTCCATCATCAGATTCTAAATCCTTTTTTATATGTTGCTTGATTCTAAATCCTTTTTTAAATTTAATTAAATTTAAAAGTATTTAACTAAAAATTTCAATTATCTAGCAGGGTCACCGAGTTTGTATCCACAATCAAGGAAGAGATAAAAGAAGGGTCTAAAATCTGAGGGTGGAAAATCCCAAAATAAAGTCTCAATGTTTAATTTATCTGAAATGATTGTTATTCAGTTTTTTACACACAAATGCTTGCAAAGCATGTGTAATTTTTTGAGATAGAAATATATATTTTTACATTTTTTATTCACTAAAAATGTGAAAGTGATATTTTATTTAGGTAATTAATTTATAATTTTTTCTTTTGAGAAAGTACTTGATCATACTTAAAAAAGTTTAGCTTACAGCATACTTCTATGCATTATATTTACCTGGTTATAATAGGTAAATTATGCTTGAGAAAATTACTTATCTACTCTAAAATAATATTGAACGCAATAAAATAAATTTAAAAAAATTAAAAATACATTTTTAATTAGAAGGATATATGCGAAAATGGATTCTATTTGATTTATATTACTGCAAGCAGAACAAGAAAATATAAAAAATGTTTTGTATTAATCAATTTAGTTATTTAGACAAAATTTTGTTTTCCTTATAATTATTTAGCATTCCTTCTCTATAAACATTTTGCCTTTATTTTGACCAATATTTATAATTAGAATTTTTTTAATTGAATTAGGGCTAACAAAAATATTTGTATTATTATATCTCATGAAATTAATGTGAGATTTCGCATATCTGATTTTGTTTTATATGTCTAAACAATTGTGAAAATACTACTCTTATGTATCCAAAATTATGAGTTTAATAAATTCTCAAAAAAAAAATCATCGAAATCTTCACATATCTATATAATCTGGAACTTACCCTGATGAATTTTCGCACTTGATCAGTGATATTGAACCATTCCACTTTTTTTCCTATTGAATTCTGATATGTAGCAGCTCCTTCTTCCCCTTTTTCCGCATGTGGCTGGATCCCCAAAGAAGTAGAAAAGGGTTTAATTGTGAACGACCATGTGCATTTGATCCATGCTCTTTTTCCACTAATAAAATCATTACCCTTATTATCTATTTTGCACTATATCCTACAATTAAGTTACAAAAATCTATATTTATTTAATGACTACTAATCTTGTCAATTTAATTGTAATTTAATTTAAACCCACTAAACCTTATATTATATATACATAGGTTTTTAATATATTAATATATTCATGTCTGCATTTAGTGATAATTAAAAAAGTTTTTTTTTTATAAATATCTTAAACACAATTGAAATAATTTTTTTTTTTTACTATAAAGAGTATCATTCACATATATTTAGCATTCTACTAACAAAATTTTAGAATTTTTTTATTTATATTTGTATGAGATATATATATTGTAAATACAGTTTTTTGACTTGTCAAATGTCTATTAGTGTCTTTTTTAAGTTTCTGATTATGTTCACATAATCAAGATATTAATTAAATATTTAAAACTATTATATATGTCGAAAATATTATGCAGTAAAGAAATACAAATCATCTAATAAGGTTCTTATTAATTTTTAGTTTTCTTAGATGAAAGAAGTGTTAAGTTTGTAATTATATTTGGTTTATTAGAAATCATCATCAACTACCTGCAAATATATTGCAGAAATGACTTTTACTAATAAAAAATAATTAGTTTTTAATAACTAAAATTTTCAACACACCTTCGATTTTTTTATCATTATGTATTTTACTAGATGAGAGAAGTCATCGATTACATCTACCTTAACGAGGTTTGTATTTCAATTACCACTTACATATGCCGTTATTATATAGATTGATTGTGTATATGAGAAAAATAATTATTTTAAAAATTATGAGTAGTTAATTAAGAAAATATTCAAATAAATGAGCTTTTGGAGTAATTGGTCACATCTCTAGTATATTGTGTAGTATGTTATGACTAATCTATTATACAATACCATTATAATACATGGGTTAACATAATAAACAATCATGAAATTACTTAATGATTACATAATTCTTAATTAGCTCATAGAATAAGATAAAATTATACATACATAAACACAAATTGTAATACTAGGGCCCAAAATTTAGCCTGGAATTAATTTTTTTAAAAAAATAAAAACAATAAAAAATATAATAGTAAAAATAAAAATAAATATATTAAATATAATTTATAAATTTATAAATTTTTATTTAATGTAAAAATTAGGAAAAAAATAGGTGAAGGATAAAATTGAAAACAATTTTGAGAAGAAGGGGTAAAAATTTGGGTTCGGAGGTATTTTTGAAAAAAAAATTAAAAATTGGGGGTCAAAATACAATTTAAGAAAATTGTGCCACATAAGACCACCCAATCAACAGTTCCGATGAACCGGAGCGCGCTGCGTGGCAAGGAACGCTGACTCGGTGCCACGCTGACAATCCACGTGCCCGCGATCGGACGGCCCAAATTTGTTCCCATGCGCCTGGGCGGTCCGGGTCCATTCTCTCCTTAGGCACGATCAGACAGTCGCGATGAAACGCAATGAACGGCCCATATTTATTCACTCTTTAAACGTGATCTACGGTCCAAATTAAATCACAATGAACGGTCCAGATTTATTTCTTCTTTAAGCGCAATCGGATGGTCGAGATCAAATGCGATGAACGACCCAGGTTAAAGGGAGACGGGTAAAAATACCTCATGTCGTACCAAACTCTAACCCTTGTAGCTAGCCCCCCGCTGGAGTAGAAGAACCAGTCATCAGAGAAGGGAGCCGACCGCTGCCAGTTGCCGCACCGTTGCCACCTCCGACCTCCAAAAAAGATAAAAAAAATTTTATTTGCTTAAAATTTATTTTTTAACAACCCCATGGCCAAATCAGAATAAAAGGACCGGTGGATGAGCTAAAAACTGCAGGTAAAGCCGGTGCCGGTGCCACGAGAAAAATAAAAAACTGCCTCCGATGAGCCCCTTCCCGATTTTCGTTTCGTTCAATTTTTCTACCATTGTATTCATCATTCTATTTTCTATAGGTTGACCGAAAAAAAATGCCCAACCGCGAAGGTGAGCCGACGCAGCCGTCGTACCAAAAAATTTCGCCGTTAGTGAGTTTTGTTTTTTGATTTTTTCGACAAACCGAGACCCCTTAACGTGTTTTCTCGTATGAATAAGTATTAAATCAGCCAGAAATGGCCAATCCGAGGCAAACCGCCGCTGCAAGCGTCGGTGCTGTCATTGGAGCACGTTGGTGCCACCGTGCCGAAATTTTGAAATTGACGAAAAATGATTTTTAATACTAATTTTGGATTGTTTGGGGTATTTCTAACTACTTAAAACGTGTTTTAATCTCCGAATAAAAATTCAAGGAACCTGGGGACTGCTAGTTGGCACAGCTGAGAGTTAGTATTTCGAACACCGACTTGGGTAAAAATTCCTCACCTTATTCCCTGTTATGGAATTGAAGTTTAATTATAAATAACACGGCATTTTGCGTAATTTAAAAAATCTCGATAATTAATTACAGGTTACTAATGGAGCTGGAACTGGTTATTTATCACTATTTATCCTGCTTTAACTGATTTATTGATTTTACAGTTTTAAATGTATAATAATATACTGGAGTTGGTAAGATAATTCGGTTGTGTTTTCTTGATGCATGTATTGCTTGTTTTGCATGATTTACAGTTAAATTATGAAATTGAAAATTAAATGTAAACGGAGAATTTCTTGATTAAGTGAATGAATGAATGGTAGTCTTACTGGATATCTTGGGAGATGGTGGACGGACTGGGTACATAGAAAATACTACTGTGAACGTTGCCTCATACCGGACGGGGTATCAAGAATTGGTATTTTGGCACTCATACCGGACGGAGTATTGAGGGATGGTATTTTTGGCCCTCATACCGGATGGTGTATGGGGACGGCTGGTTAGTTGACAATGTTGAATAAGGGTTCACGCGTAGTGAGGACATCCCTATGGACCCCCATGGATACCAGTAGGTAGATAAAAAAAGAAAGTTGTTGTTATGATTAATTGAATATGAGATAATGATGTTGTTTGTGTTATTGCCTCTATATGTCATTTTTGAAAATCTCGCTATAGTAAGTATGTAATAAATAGTTTTATTTATGATAAATGAATTTACTTAAATTAATAACTCCATTAGTTATTTTTATGTTTTTACCAACCTTCATTTTTGTATCGTTGAGTAGTGTGACATTCTTATTAGGCTAGTATAGCTCACTCTTTCATTAACCATTTCAGATCAAGAGGAACAAGATCCAGGACCCAATCCACAAGAGGGTTGCGAATAGGATGCCCAGTTGTTTACTTTCTATTTATTTCTTTGATTTTTCGTTTGTTCTTTTAGAAGGGTCATTCATGTAGCCCTATTCGGTATTCTAAATTATTGTATAAGGAATGTAAACTCTAACTTTATTATTTTGCTTCCGCATTAAATTTATAGTTTATTTTCTTTTAAGCTCCGGGTTGTTACATAAATCTAAAAAGGTTTATAATGGAACATAGATTGAAATATAAATACAATAAAATTATTAATGTGAGGTTAATTCTTTTAAACAATTTACATGGAAAAAAAATTAATTATGATAATATAAATTGAAATATGCATTATTATTGTTAATTAGCGATTAATAAAGTCTTTAATAACTAAATTCACATAAATTTTCTTTCTTTTATTAATTAAATTAAAAGAAAATATTAAAAAACTAACAAATATAAAATTAGTTACCTCGATAACCGATAGAAACGATCCTTTAAATTCCCTATGAATATAGTACTACAGTCCCACATAAGCATAAATATTATCATGCTTCTTTTTTCTTTTTTTGGATGAATATAGTACTCAAAAAAGCCAATTTGTTAAGTTGAAAAAACTAAAAAGGACTTACTGTATCATATATTTTAGTATCCCGTTGTTGTTTCTCAATCATCCAGCCTTCAGTCCTTTACTAGATCGTATATATACGATTTATATTGAGTTGAAGGAGATGCTTTGGAGTGTACTATCAGTAAAAAAATTAACCACTAACAAAACCCATTTGACCTAAAAGACAATCTTAGAGAGTTAAGAGATGAAAATTTTACTAACAAGATCAATATTATCAGCCATAGCTTGGAGGTCCTCTTGAAGACTAAAGGAAATTGTAGTTGTTCCAGCTACTAGACATTTACTTAGTCTTCTATGTTTATGTTGATTCCCCAACAAACTATTATATATTATGATCTAAAAAACCTAATATGTAAAATTATGTCACATATACATATATATATATAGAGAGAGAGATCATGGAAGTACCATTTGAGTAGATTCAAAAGGGTGAATGTCTTGTCCATCTTGTCTCCTAAAAGAAATAGGAATTGTTGGCTCAGCCTCCGCTGCAATATTAATCCTTTCTGCAGCTAATTGTTCCACTTGTGTAGCTTGACAGGTTTCCTTATCTTTTTCTCTTTTTCACCTTCTCACTAAACTCCTTCATTATTTTCTATTTCAAGATGGAACCTTTTAATTAATTCTCAAAAATAGAAAACCATCAAACTTTTCACATATCTGTATAATCTTGAACTTACCCAATGAATTTCCACACTCGATCAGGAATATTAAACCATTTGATTCTTTTTCCAGTTGAATTTTGATATGCAATAACTCCTTCTTCACCTTATTTTGTGAATGGTAGGATCTCCCAACCAATGAGTTTTGGGCTCTTAGTTTCAAATGGAATCGACTAATTCTTATTGAGAGAGCTTGAGATAGAGAAAGATAATGAGAAAGACAAAAGAGATTGTGAAATGCATGTGAAGATAGATATGAACACAAATTACAATAATTAGAGAGTGATACATGAGTTAACATACAATAAATAATCATGAAATTATCTAATTAGTATGTAATTCTTAATTAGCTCATAAACACAAATCTAAAAAGGTTGATAATGAAATATAGATTGAAATACATAAAATGAGCTTAATGCTTTTAAATAATTTACATGAAAAAATAGTTAATTGTGATAACATATGTTGAAATATTTATTATCATTGTTAATTAACAATTAAAAAAGTCTTTAATAACTATATTCATATAGACTCCCTTTTTTATTGATTAAATTAAAAAAATATTAAAGGATTAATGAATACAATAATTTATTAACTTTTTAATTATAATATTCGATTTTAAATTAGGTAATTTCAATAAATAAATATATGATGTGCACGAATATGTATGAATATATACATGCATGTACATATGTATAGAGGTAAAAATATGCAAACATATAAATATGGTCGTGCCTACTTCATCGTTTATATTTAAGATTAAATGAAAAATAAAATATAAGAAAAGTCTAGCCCTCTAAGGGAGACTTCATTGAAAATCTATATTAAATGAAATACTTCACAACGAAATTCCTCTTAGAAATGAAGAACTATAAAAATTTAAACACTTAATATACTTGTTTTTTGAAATCTAACAAGAATAGAAGAAAACTTCAGCATTTAGTTAACCTAAAATGATTATATGATATTGTTCATTTAGTTTCTTACATACAAAAGTTTGCAAGGCACGTTCATATTTTTTAGATAGGCATAGATATTTTTATGTTTTTCTATTCCCTAAAAAGATGAGAAAGTAATATTTTTTTATTTGAGTAAGTAATTTATAGTTTTTCAAATTTAAACTTTCATTTGAGAAAGTAGTTGTCCTTATTCGAAAAACTACCAATTATATAGTGCTATGAACTATATTTACTTATTTGGGCAAAATAGATAAATTTGTATTCTTGAGAAAATGACTTATTAACCATCTACATATACATATATATATATATATACATCTTCCTTTACTACCTCAATAATTCCAAAATAATGCCAAATTGCCTACTTCAAAACTGAATGAATGAGATAAAGGAACAATTTTATGAATATTTCAGAAAATTATCAAATGTAAAGATTTTTTTTTAAGAAAGCTTATTAATTCCATTTCAATCCTTTGCATTTCTTCTTAATAGGATGTGAATAAAAACTATTTGTAACTCGAAGTTTATTCCTACCATACTTTAATACTTGGGCAATACTTTTATGCCTTTTGTTCATGAATAATCATCAATTTATTGAGGCTTATTAAATTTTAGCCAATAAAATATTTTCACTATTATTATAGATATGTTACTTGAAGGTAGCTTTGAATATCAAATTTGATTTTTTCAAAGAAGTGTAGTTTTTGAATGTTTTGTTATGTTATCAATATTGGTGCACCACACTAGGTCATAAATATTGATGCATCCACTAAGTATTCACTTTTTTTACAAAGAAGTGTTAGCTAGATTTTTTTATTGCTTTCCTGCTACATATTATGTAATAATTGTCAATGATACTGTTCTATTTTAAAATCCTATATTAAGCTTGTCTTCTATTTTTAGGTTGTTTCTGCAATGGTGAAGAATGACCTGTTGAGCCTTGTTAATACAAGGCCTCTGAAACTCTAGAAGAAACACTTGCTCTTCTATGCACAATGAGAATCTTAGTGGAAGGGTAAAATAGTTCTTACGTTAGAAATGGGTAACAGATGATTCAGTGTTCATTGTTTTGTTAAATGTTTAAATGTTTCCTGTTTCCTTGGTTATGTTTAATGAATTTCATATTTACCTTTTTAGTTTTTTAAATCCTTCACATTTATGCAATAGATAACTATAACCTTACTGTCGGCAATTTAGAAGATTTTTGGATTGTCATGGACCACTTGATTAAAATGTAAACGTATTACACATGGGTGATGCCACCTCGGTACCAATATTTATAATTTATACTATACTTCTTCTTTTTTAAAGAAAAAAAACTTACTATTTGGCAGTGACATTCAAGCTATATTTTTATTTGTTAAACTAATGTGATTTATCTTGGATATTAATTTTTTCTCTAAATTACTGTTATGATCCATGTAATGGATAACCTGCCTATCTAATTTTTTAGATATTATGTAACCTGGCTTGCCTTATTTGGGTTTTTCTATTTTTCTAATAGTTATATATGCTATCGCAAGTGTTGATGTGATTATTTATATAAGAAATGGTTAAAATAACATAGGATGGAGTACTGTGAAATTAACTAAAAACTTTCTATGCAATTGATGCTATGTTACTAATTTGTTAGAAAAACAATTTGCACAAATAGAAGACTGGACCATTCTCTGTGACAAACTGGCTACAGGGTTGATGGCTGC
>NW_019014518.1:220036-234293 GCF_000150535.2 Carica papaya
GCTCAGCACCTGACTCAGGTTTTACAGGTTCTCAGAGAAAATAAGTTATATGCAAAACTGAGCAAGTATGGATTTTAGTTTGAGCAGATGACCTTCTTATAGCACATAATATCAAAAATGGGTTATTGGTGAATCCCGAGAAGGTTGAGGCAGTAATAGGATAAGAGAAATTAACTTCGGTAAAGGAGATTCGTAGCTTTTTGGGGATGGCAAGTTATTACCGCACGTTTGTGGAAGGGTTTTCAAGCCTAGCCGCTCCCTTGACCCGGCTTACGAAGAATAACATCTAGTTTGAGTGAAATGATAACTGTGAAAGGAGTTTTACAGAACTCAAGAAGCGATTGACTACCGCACCAGTTTTAGCACGATCGAGTGGGACAGGTGGATACACAGTGTATAGTGATGCTTCTTACCTAAGGTTAAGTTGTGTTCTAATGCAGCACGGAAATGTTATAGCCTATGAGTCCAGACAGTTGAAAAGTCATGAAAAGAATTAACCCATCCACAACTTAGAATTTACTGGTATTATCCACGCCTTGACCCTGACGCCACTACTTGTATGGGGAGACTTTTGAGATTTATATAGACCATAAGAGCTTGAAGCATATATTCACCTAAAAGGATCTCAACATATGTGAGAGGTGTTGGATAGAGCTCCTCAAACATTACGGTTGTAAGATCTTGTATCACCCAGGCAAGGACAATGTGGTAGCCAACACGCTCAGTAGGAAAAGTGCAGGTATGTTGGCTTACATAATGGTTTCTGAATGTAGGGTAATAAAAGCTGCGCAATAGATATAGCTTCAGGATTTGAAAAGGGCCACATGCCTGGTCCATCTGACTGTTCAACCCGAATTAATTCAGAGAATAAAAGAAGCCCAACTGATTGATTAGAACTCTAGCAACTCTTATAAAGGATACAGAACAGGATGTAAATCTAGAATTCTGAGTCTCTGCTGATTGGCTACTCAAGTTTGAGGACAGGGTTTGTGTTTTAAATGATAGTGAACTAAAAACGGATATCATGACAGAGGCTCATAGTTCAAAGCTTATTATGCATCCCAGAAGTACTAAGATGTATCAAAGCATGCGACCTCGATTCTGGTGGAGCAGGATAAAAAGGAAAATTATCAATTTCGTCTCTAAGTGCCTTGTATGTCAGCAGGTTAAGGCAGAGTACCAACTCTCAGGTGGGCTACTTGAGCCATTACCAATACCTGAGTGAAATTGGGAACATATCACTATGGATTTTGTAACAGGGTTGCTTAAGGCATGTTCGAGGTATGATGTAATCTGAGTAATTGTTGACCGACTCACCAAGTCTTTTCACTTCTTGGCCATTAGAATGACCGACCTCTTAGACAAACTAGCAAGAATCTATATCTATGAGGTAGTCAGGCTACATGGAGTTCTGGTGATAATGGTATCAGACAGGGACCCCAGGTTCACCTCTCAATTTTGGTCAAGTTTTCAACAAGCAATGGGAACAAAACTGTCCTTTAACATAGCATTCCACTCTCAGACAGATGGACAATCAGAACGAACTATTCACACACTGGAGGATATGCTTAGGGCCTGTATTCTAGATTTCAGATGACATTAGGATGATCATTTACCCCTAATCGAGTTCGCCTATAATAACAATTATCAAGCAAGTATCAGCATGGCTCCATATGAGGCATTGTACGACCAACCCTGTAGATCGTCGATTTATTGGGAAGAGATGGGTAATAGAAAATTGATTGGCTCAAACCTTATAGATGAGACCACAGTGAAGATAGTTAAAATTAGAAAGAACATCTAGACATCCCAGAGTAGGCATAAGAGTTATGCAGACACCCGAATGAGAAATTTAGAATTTGAGAAGGGCAATTGAGTGTTCCTTAAAGTCACTTTTTTCAAGGGTATCAGCAGGTTTAGAAAGAGAGAAAAGTTAGACCCCCAGTTCATTGGACTGTTTGAGATCTTAAACAGGGTTGGTACATTAGTATATAGACTAGCACTACCTCTAGAGCTATTCAAAGTCCATAATGTATTCCATATGTCTATACTACGCAAGTACAACCCGAACCCCTCACATATCTTGTTTATGAGAGACCTCCACTCTTTGAGGATCTATCCTATGAGGAAGTACCGGTAGGTATTTTGGATCGAAAAAATAGAGTATTTCGCAACAGAGAAATTTCTTTCATCAAGGTCTTATGGTAGAATCACTCGAAGGACGAGGCCACTTAAGAGCTAGAATCAGATTTCAGAATCTGGTATCCCCAACTGTTTGACTAGTGAGAGAGCGACAAAATTGAAAGACCAAAGTTTTTCTTAAAGGATGAAGAGTTGTAACACCCAGACCCGAAAATTAGGCCCGGAATAATTTAATATTAATAGGAGAATAAATTAATATAATATAATATTTAATTTTTTTGTGAATTTTTAAAGAAAATTTTGATGCATTTAAAAATATTTTTAAAAATCAGAGATAAATTAGAAATAAGGGAGGATCTATTTGAAAAGAAATTTGAAAATTTTGGGTAAAAATAAAATTAATGAAATTTTGACCACATGGATTGCCATATCAGCAGCGCGGTCTATTTTCGTGCGTCGTGTGGCAGACACGTGGATACGCATCCACGCAAGATGGTACGCGAGCGATCCATGTGCCAGCAGATCCAACGACCCAAATCACATCTCGTGTGCATAGACGGCCCAAATCTGTTTCCTCTTCACACGCGATCAAATGGCTGGATTTTATCAGATCATGTAGTCCAGATCCATTCCTTAAATAGGATTAATCCAACGACTGAGGATGGGCCACGTCCCCTCAAATGGACATCTTGAATTTAATGAAGAAGAGTATTTAAACTCCTTCATATAAAATCTTAACCCTAGCCGCCAAAGAAGAAATTGAAGAAAAAGAAGAGGGGCGACCAGAAAGCGAACCAGTCGCCAGAGAAGAAGACCAGTTGCCGTCACTGCCACACCAGAGCCACCGCCGATGCTGGAAAAGTATTTATTTTCCCCTTTCTCGTTCAAAATTCAATCTTAAACCTACCCATACCCATATTAGAGCCAAAAGGCCACAGGGTAAACCGAATACCACAAGCAAAGCTCGGTCGAATTGTGATCTAAAACCCCTCCAATGAGCCCTTTCTTTTTCGTATTTCCTTCTATTTTTTTACCTTTGTGTTCCTCACCTCTTTCTGGTGCAGGTTAGCTAAATAGGAGCCGACCGCGAGAAAGGAACGATGGAGCTACCGCATCGAAAATCCCTCCACTGGTAGGGTCTCAGTTTTTTCCTTTTCCAACCGACAGAGGCTCCTTAACCTTATTTTTTTACAAGTTTCCATGCAAAATCGGCCAAAAAGAGCCGAAAACGATTAGGCCGAGAGGAGGTGTCGTAGCGGGCGGCGTAGCTGGAACCCTAAATTGAGCAAAAAAAATTTAAAATGCTCATTTTGGCCTTTTGGAGTATTTTGGAATACGTAACGTGTGTTTTTTATTTCTGCAGAAAAAACTCAGGAAACCTGAAAACCGCCAAATGGTGTAGTAAAAAAGACGGTATTTCGAACATCAACCCGGGGTGAAAATCCCTCACCCTTTTCTCCCGTTACGGTAAATTAAAATTTAATAATGAATAACAGTGTATTTTGTAAATATTAAAAATCTCTAATTGATTGAATACAAGTCACCAGTGGAGTCGGTAACTGGTCAGTGTATATTTGTCTTAATTGTGTTGTCTATTTATTCAAATATTGTCTAAATTGTTATTATTTATTGACTGTAATTATTTTCTCGTTCATTGATTGTTTGACTGTTATTCTCATCTGTTGACTTATTCGAAGCAAATGCCTTAATTACATTTTTTTTATTTTCATATTGTCTATTTACATGTCTTACTATTAATCTGTAAATATGAAATGTTGGCATGTTATTGATAATTGGTTGATGATTTGGATATGTGAATGAAAGGCTTATTAGGTACACTGGGGAAGGGGTATGGATCCGATTCATAAAAAAAATCCTACCGTAGATATTGCCTCAGTCAAACAGGGCTAAGAAGTCCCATATTATAAGGGGTTTGGAGGTATATTTCACCCTCATACCATACGAGATATTGAGGTGGTGGCATATTTGGGAGCCATTACCAAACTGAGTATAGGGACGGCTGGTTAATTAATAAATTGAATATTGGGTCTACAAATAGGGGGAATCCCTATGGACCCCCAATGGTATTAGTAAGTGGGTAAGAAAGTAAGTTTATTGTTATTATTTATTTAAATGTGTAATAAAGTGTTATCTTGGTTATTGTCTTCATAGGTCGGTTTTGGAAACTCATAGGGGTAAGTTTGAAAATAATAGTTTTATATTGAATGAATTTATTTAAAAAGAGATAATGGCTCCATTAGTTATTTTCTAATTTTTACCAAAATTTAGTTTTCTGTATCAGTGTTAAGCATGATATTCTTACTGGAGTAGTGTAGTTTATTCTCCTTATTTAACCATTTCATATCAAGAAAACCAAAATGTAATACTCGGGCCCGAAATTTAGCCCATGATTAATTTTAACATCAAAAAATATATAAAAACCTATTTTGAAAATTAATAAACTTTAATTCAAGTGGAATTATGAAAAAAAAAAAATAGATTGGTGATGAAATTAAAAATAATTTTGAAAAAAATGGGCAAAAATTTAGGTTCAAATGGTATTTTTGAAAAAAAAAAATTAGAAATTGGGGGCCATAACGTAATTAAAAAAAATTGCGCCATGGAGGACCGCCCAATCAGTAGCCTTGATGAATCAGAGCACACCGCATGGAAAGGCATGCTGACCCGGTGCCACGCGGGAGGCCACATTGGCGATCTGCGCACCTCGAGATCGGACGACCCGGAAGCATTCTCGCATGTGTAAACAGTCCAGATCTGTTCCCTCCTCAAGTGCGATCGGACGACTGCGATTAAACCTGATAAACGATTCAGATTCTTTCCCTCTTTAAACGCGATCGGACGGTCGAGATTAAATTGCGATGAATAGTACAGATTCATTTTCTCTTTAAACGCAATTGGACAATCGAGATCAAACGCGGTGAACGGTCCAAATTAACACAAGACATGTATAAATAGTTCACATGACACTAAATCCAAACCCTAGCCGCTAGCCTCCCGCCGGAGAAAAAGAACCAGCCGCCGGAGAAGGGAATCGACCGCCGTCCGCTGTTGCGCTGGAGCCACCTTTGACCGCCAAAAAAAGTAAAAACTCACTTATCCGCTTGAAATTTGATTCCAAGCACCCCCATGGCTAAATCGGAGCAAAAAGAATGGTGGGTGAGCCGAAAATCGATGGCAAAGCCCAGCGGCACCGTCGTGGGCAAAACCCGCAACTTCCTATAATGAGCCCCTTCCCGTTTCCCGTTTCATGTGATTTTTCCACCATTATATTCATTGTTCTATATTCTATAGGTTGACCGAAGAAAAATATCCAGCCTCGAAGGTGAGCCAGCAGAGTCGCCGCACTAGAAAATTCCACCACTGGTAGAATTCTATTTTTTCTTTTTTTTGCCAACCGAGGTCCCATAACATATTTTTCCACAGAGATGGGTATAAAACTGACCAAAATCGGTCAAAACAGGCCAAAACCGATCAGGCCGAGGCAAACTACCGCTGTAGGTGGTGGTGCCATCGCCGGAGCACGGCAGTACACCATGTCGGAATCGTGAAATTGGCCAAAAAAAGGGTTTTTAACACCGATTTTTTATTTTTGGAGTATTTTTAGGTACGTGAAGCGTGTTTAATCTCCGCATAAAAATTCAAAAAATCTGAGGACCACTAGTAGACGCAATAGAAAATTTGGTGTTTCGAATACCAATCTGGATAAGAATCCCTCACCTTATTCTTTGTTATAGAATTGAAGCTTAATAATTGATAATATAGTATTTTTTGTAATTTAAAATTTTTTTAGAATAATTACAAGTTACTAATAGAGTCAGAACCGGTTAGTTCTTTATTTGTTCTGTTTAACTGATTGTTAAATTTACAACTTTAAATACATAATGATATAATAAAATGGTTAAATGATTCAGTTGTGCTTCCTTGATATATATATTGCTTGTCTTGCGTGATTTACGGTTGATTTGTAAAATTAAAAATTAATATACAAACGGAAAATTGTTTGGTCATGTGAATTAATGAATGGTAGCCTTACTGGATATCCTGAGAGATGGTTGACGGATTGGGTACATAAGGAACACTATCGTGAATGTTGTCTCATACCATACGGGGTATCGAGAAATGGTATTTTTAGCGCTCATACCGAATGGAGTATTGGGACGGTCCAATTCACCCTCATACCAGACGGGGTATTGAGGGATAGTATTTTTGGCACTCATACCGGAGGGGGTATGGGGTTGGCCGGTTAGTTGACAATGTTGGCTATTGGTTCACGCGTAGTGGGACATTCCTTTGGGCCCCAGAGATACCAGTAGGCAAATAAAAATAGAAAGTTATTGTTCTTGTTCACTTAAATATGATATTAGAATGTTATTTGAGTTATTGTTTTTATAGGTCGATTTTGAAAATCTCGCAAGGATAAATATATGCAATAAATGATTTTCCTTATGATAAATGGATTTACTTAAATCCTTTGGTTGTTTTTATGATTTTTTTACCAACCTTCAGTTTCTGTATCGGTGAGTAGTGTGATATTCTTACTAGGTAAGTGTAGCTCACCCTTTCATTAACTATTTCATATCAAGAGGATCAAGATCTAAATCCCGATCAACAAGAGGGTTGTAAATAATTCACCTCCCGGACTCCCTTCAAAAGCTAGTGAAGATCGTCCTAGAATTGCTTAGTTATTTGTCTTTCGTTTATTTCCTTAATTTTTGTTTATTCTTTTAGAATGGACTTTCTCGTAGCCCTATTGGGCATTCTAAAATATTGTGTAAGAAATGTAAACCCTAACTCTATTATTTCACTTCTGTATTTCATTTATGACTTTATTTTCATTTAAGTTCTAGACCTTTACAGTTGCTATCAAAGGCATGTTCCTCAGAACCATTCCTTACACAAACTTAAAAACACCAAATACGAACTATCGTCCAACCCTTCCTTGTGAAAAATAAGTACAAAGACACAAGGAGATGAGGTCCCTTACCGAACAGAGCAGCCCAAGATGACTCGCTTCAAGAGGATGTCAATCAGCTCTTCGAGATTTTAGAGAGACTCATCTCTTCCTAGTAGGACAGGGAAGAGAGGAGGGAACTGTCTGATCCTCCACCACTTCCACACTATGAGCCACCCCTACAATGAGAGGATCTAACGCCACATCGATGCAACCCTGCTCCTCTGTCATATCATCCGAAACCATCACAATACAATTCAGAACCCCCACCGTATCATCTGAAACTGTTACAGGGCCTCATGATCCCTCCCCAGCAATATCTAGCCCCTCTTCCACGGGACTCGATTTCACCCATGATGGACCTTATAGAGATTGACACGGGAGACCCTAATGTATTTCCAAGGATGAACTAGTTAGCGACGTATCATGCCACCATGGATTGTTTTCACGAAAAAATTTGTATTTAAGCCTCCTAATGAAGAGTTATTTACAAGCTAATTAAAGTTTTGAATATTATTCCCTCATAGCAATTTCCTTATTACATAGTGCTTTAACTCGGTTGTTTTCTCTAACTAGGCAAACTCAAGAAAAATATTTGCATTCAAGAGATCCCGGTAGTCCGAGACTTCCCAAATGTGTTTCCTGATGAACTTTTCAGACTACTAGTGGACAGAGAAGTTGAGTTCACCATAGACCTTCAGCCTGGGATGCAACCTATCTTAGTTTTTCCTTACTGCACGAGTCATGTTTAGATGGAAGAGTTGAGGAAATAGATCAAGAAATTGCAAGACAGTAGATTTATCCAACACAACGTTTCTTCTTGGGGTGCTGGAGTCACATTTGCAAGGAAATGGGATGAGACGCTAAGGTTATGTACTAACTACAGGGGATTAAATAGGATCACGATCGAGAATAAGTACCCCTTTTCTAGGATCGATGACCTTTTTTATCTTCTCCAAAATAGACCTGCGTTCAGGTTACCATCAGGTAAAGATCAAGGTAGAAGAAATTCCCAAAACAGACATTCCCAAAACAATTTTCTAAACCAATTATGGACACTATGAGTTCCTGTCATGCCATTTGGACTAACCAACGCACCCGCCATCTTTATGGATTTGATGAACAGGGTTTTCAAACAATTTTTGGATCAGTTTGTCATTATATTTATCGATGATATCCTGATCTATTCAAAAAGCATAGAGGAACATACTCACCATCTGACTCAGGTTTTGCAGGTCCTTAGAGAAAAAAAGTTTCATGCAAAGCTGAGTAAGTATGGATTCTGGCTCGAACAGACTACCTTCTTAGGGTACATCATATCAAGGGATAGAGTGTCAGTGAACCCCGAAAAAGTTGAGGCAGTTCTTGGTTGGGAGAAATTAACATCGGTCAAAGAGATTCGTAGCTTTCTGAGAATTATAAGTTATTACCGTAGGTTTGTAGATGGATTTTCTAGTCTAGCTACTCCTTTGACCCGGCTCACAAAGAAGAACATCAAGTTTGAATGGAACGAGGAATGTGAAATGAGCTTTTTAGAATTAAAGATATGGTTGACTACTGCACATGTGTTGGCCTTACCGAGTGGGACAGATGGATACACAGTTTATAGTAATGCCTCCTACCTGAGGTTGGGTTGTGTTCTGATACAGCATGGGAATCTTATAGCTTATGGGTCCAGGTAATTGAAGAGTCGCGAGAAAAACTACATCACCCACGACTTAGAACTTGCCGTGATTATCCATGCCTTGAAGACTTTGCACCATTAGTTATATGCGGAGACTTTTCAGATCTATACCGACCATAAGAACTTAAAATATATAGTCACTCAAAAGGATCTAAACATGCGTCAGAGACGATAGATAAAACTCCTCAAGGACTACAATTACAACATTTTGTATCACATGGGCAAGGGTAACGTGGTAGCTGACGCACTCAGTAGAAAGAGTGCAGGTATGTTAGCTCACCTAATGATTTCAGAATATAGGGTAATAGGGGCTGCATAATTGGTACAACTTCAGGAACTGAAAAGCATTATATGTTTGGTTCACCTAACAATTCAACCTGAGTTGATTTAGAGAATAAAAAAGCTCAATCCGCTGATTTCACCCTAACAGCCCTCAGGAATGATGCAGAACAGGGAATAAATTCAAAATTTTAAGTCTTGCTTATGGGTTGCTCAGATTTCAAGACAATGTGTGTGTTCCATGTGATAGTGAGCTGAAAAAATACATCATGACAAAGACTCATAGCTCAAAGCTTGTCATACATCCCGAAAGCACTAAGATGTATCAAAGTATGTGACTCCAGTTTTGGTGGAACGAGATGAAAAAAGAGGTGGCCGACTTTGTTTGCAAGTGTCTAGTGTGTCAGCAAGTCAAGACAAAGTATCAACACCCAGGTGAACTACTTCAGCCATTACCGATTCTGGAATAGAAGTGAGAACACATCACAATAGATTTCGTGATAGGATTGCCTAGGGCATGCTCAGGACATAATGTCATTTGGGTAATTGTTGACTGGCTCACTAAGTCTTCTTACTTCTTAACCATTAAGATGACCGACTTTTTGGACAACCTAACAAGAATATATATCCGAGAGATACTCAGGTTACATGGAGTGCTAGTGACAGTAGTATCCGACAGGAACCCCAGGTTTACTTCTCAATTTTGATCTAGTTTTCAGCAAATCATGAAAACGAAACTATCTGTTAGTACTGCATTCCACCCTCAGACTGATGGACAATCAGAAAGGACGATCCGCAGACTGGAGGATTTGCTCTAAGCTTGTGTTCTTGACTTCGGGGGCTATTAGGATGATCATTTACCCTTAATAAAATTCTCTTACAATAACAGCTACTAAGTAAGTATTGGTATGGCTCCGTACGAGGAGTTATATGGCCGCCCATGCAGATCGTCGATATTGGGAAGAGGTGGGTGATAGAAAATTGTTCAGTCTAAATCTTGTGGAGGAGACTACAACCAAAATAGTTAATATTAGGAAGAACATCCAGACGGCTCAGAGTAGGCAGAAGAGTTATGCAAACACCCGAATGAGGGATTTGAAATTTGAGAAAGGTGATCGAGTGTTCCTTAAGGTCACTTCTTTTAAAAAAATCAATAGGTTTAGTAAGAGGGAGAAACTAAATCTCCGGTTTATTGGGCCATTTAAAATCTTAGACAGAATTGGTACTGCCACCTATAGACTGGCATTACCTCCAGAACTATCTAGAGTCCATAATGTATTTCATGTGTCTATGATACGCAAGTACAACTGGGACCCCTCTCACATCTTGGCCCATAAACCACTTTCACTCTAGGATGATCTGTCCTATAAAGAGGTACTGGTGGACATTGTAGACCGAAAGAGCAGAGTACTCCGCAACCGAAAAATTCCCTTCGTTAAGGTCCTATGGTAAAATCACACACAAAGAGAGATTACATAGAAGCTATAATCAGATTTCAAAGCCCAATATCCCCAACTGTTTGGTTGAGTGAGAGGGAGACAAATTTGAGGAACTAAATTTCTTTTAAGGGGGAGAGTTATAATACCCGGACCCAAAATTTGAATCAAGATTAATTTTAACATCAAAAAATATATATATATATAACCTATTTTTAAAATTAATAAATTTTAATTTAATGTGAAATTATGAAAAAAAAAATAGGTTTATAATGAAATTAAAAATAATTTTGGAAAAAAGATGTGAAAATTTGGGTTCGCATGGTATTTTAAAAAAAAATATTAGAAACTGGGGGTCAGAATGCAATTAAAAAATTGTGCCACGTTGGACTGACCAGTCAGTAGCCTTGACGAACTAGAGCGTGCCATGTGGCAAGGCACACTAACTCGGTGCCATGCGGGAGGCCACGCTGGCGATCTGTGTACCCCGCGATCGAACAACTCGGAAGCATTCCCATGCGCGTGGACGGTCATGATCCATTTTCTCCTCATGCGTGATTGAACGGTCGCAATTAAATGCGATGAATGATCCAGATTTGTTCTCTCTTTAAACATGATCGGACGGTCGAGATCAAATTATGATGAACGGTTCAAATTTATTTTTTCTTTACATGTGATCGGATGGTCGAGATAAATACGATGAACGACCCAAATTAACGTAAAACGAATATAAATATTTCACATCACATTGAACCCAAACCCTAGTCGACAGCCTCCTGTTGGAGAAAAAGAACCAGCCCCTAAATAAAGGAACTAACCGCCGCCTGCCGCAGCACTGGAGCCACATCCAACCGCCAAAAAAGATAAAAATTCTCTTATCCGCTCAGAATTTGATTTTGAGTACCTTCATGGCCAAATTGGAGCAAAAAGAACGGTGGATGAGCTGAAAACTGCCGGCAAAACCCGCAAACTCCTCCGATGAGCCCCTTCCCATTTTTCGTTTCGTGCAATTTTTCACTATTGTGTTCACCATTCTGTTTTCTACAGGTTGACCGGAGAAAAATGTCCAGCTATGAAGGTGAGCCAGCAGAACTGCTACACCGAAAAATTCTAGCACCGGTAAGTTTATGTTTTTTTTTTACCTTTTTTGGCCAACCAAAGTCCCCTAACATGTTTTTTCGTAGGGATAGGTATATCCATAGTGGGACATCCCTATAGGCCCCTAGGGATATCAGTAGGCAAATAAAAAGGGAAAGTTATTGTTCTTGCTCACTTGAATATGAGATTAGAATGTTATTTGAGTTATTGTCTCTATAGGTCGATTTTGAAAATCTCACAACGGTAAATATATGCAATAAATATTTTTCCTTATGATAAATGAATTTACTTAAATCAAGAGCTCCATTGGTTGTTTTTATGATTTTTTTACCAACTTCAGTTTCTGTATTGGTGAGTAGTGTGATATCCTTACTGGGGTAGTGTAGTTTACCATTTCATTTACTATTTCATATCAAGAGGACCAAAATCCAGATCCCAATCAACAAAAAGGTTGTAAATAGTTTACTTTCTGGACCCCCTTCAAAAGTTAGTGAAGGTCATCCTAAAATTACTTAGTTATTTGTCTTTCGTTTATTTTTTTTATTTTCGTTTGTTCTTTTAGAATAGACATTCACGTAACCCTATTGGGCTGTAACGACGCCAAAAATTCAAAAGAAAATACATATAATAATCTGAGTACGGAAGTAGAATAAAAGATTAAGGTTAACATCCCTTACATAATAACTTAAAAGTACTAAACAATATCACAGAATAAGTTCTCTAAAAGAAATACGAGAAATGAGAAAAATAAAAGAAACTATAAAAAATCTAGCATCTACTCGCCGTCTTCTTACGGATCGGGCTCGGGAACCAGGTCCTCCTGATCTGAAATGGTTAAATAAGGAATGAGCTACACTAGCCCAGTAAGGACATCACACTATATCACCGTCACAGAAGCAAATGTTGGTAGAAAACTGAAAACAACCAATGGAGCACAAATTTTAAACCAACACAATTATTTAAAATAAAACCACTTACCCTTTTTCTTACCCTTGGAGAACATATGAAAACAACCTATAAAGACAATAACATCATACAGATCACAATTTCATGCATAATCAGTAACATAAAACACATCATAAATCCGTATTCATTAACAATAACTAATTATCACCGTTTCTCGTTTTCACCAGCCTACTAATATCCATGGGATCCATAGGGGTCCCCGCTACACGTGAACCATTCCCCTTAACAATATTAATTCCAGGGTCGTCCCCATACCCCGTTCGGTATGAGCGCCAAAACAATAAACCTCAATACCTCGTCCGGTATAAAGGTGAAGCGGGTCGTCCCCATACCCCGTCCGGTATGAGACAACGTTCACGGTAGGGTTCCCTATGAACCCGGTCCGTCCATCATCTCTAAGATATCTAGTGAGGCTGTCATCTTATCCATTTATTAAATCACATCCCATTCCTATTTGTACTTAGTCTCTATTACCAACTCAAACATATATACATACACAAGTAACGTGCATCCAACAAAACAAACATATCTTAGATTCCCAAAATCAAACAGTAGTGAAGTAAGCAGTGATACATGCATTTAAAATCATAGAATAGATAAACCAGATACCATAATGCATTTAAACTGTAAAATAAATCAAACAGGAATCGACTAGAGAATAATGTCCGGTTCGGACTCCATTAGTAACCGTAATTAATTATGTATATCTATTTAATTTGTACAAAATACAGTATTATCATTTATTCAAACTTCAATTCCATGATAGGAAATAGGGTGATGGGTCCTTACTTGATTTGACGCCGAAAACTAGATTGTCACTGCGCCTATGAGAGGTCCCTAGGTTCCCTGAATTTTTTTTCGGAAACTAAAACGCACTTACGGTACCTACACATGTCCCAAATAACCCAAAAATCATACCCAAGGCCTACTCGGCAAATTTCAAAATTCTGCCACGGCGACGATCCGCCTCAGATTGGCTATTTTTTTTTGTTTTCGGCCGAATTCAGCCAAACTTGCATCGGTTCCTGTGAGAAAACACACTTAGGGCCCTTGGTGGGCCAAAAAAATGTTAAAAATCAAAACTCACCAGCGGTGGGGCTCTCCGGTGCGACAGCTCCTCCTGCTTACGTTGCGGTTGGGTGTTTTGCTCCGGTCAACCTGTAGAGGAGGAAACGATGATCACAACGGTGGAAAAATCACATCGAACGGGAATCGGGAAGGGCCTCATCAGAGGCAAAAATCGAAACACCCTGCGGCGGCGCCGTTGAGCTTTGGCGACATTTTTCGGCCAATTGGCCGGTGCTTCAGCTCCAATTTGGCCATAGGTAAGTTTAGAATCAAATTCTGAGCAAAGGGTAGAATTTTTACATTGTTTGGCAGCCGAAAATTACTCCAGTACGGCAGCGGGTGGCGGCAGTCGGCTCCCCGGCGGCTGGGCTGTCTTCTTCGGCGAGGGGCTCTGGCGGCTAGGGTTAGGGTTTGGGTGCGGATGAGGTTATTATACCCATCCACTTTTGATCTAAGTCGTCCATCGCTTTTAATTTGGACCGTCCGATTACGATTAAATAGGGAATGAATCTGGTCCGTTCATCACGATTCAATCTGGGCTGTCCGTGCGCGATTCAATCTGGGCCGTCCGTGCGCGATGCAATCTACGCCGTCCGTGTGCGTTTTTGATTT
>NW_019014518.1:247593-266613 GCF_000150535.2 Carica papaya
AGTAGGATTTGCGGCTAGATTCCCTCAAGGAATTTGAAGTTATTATTAAAGAGTCATAATAAGTTTTTCCTCTTCATAAATTCATATAAAAGATGTTGGAATCCTAGTTGACATGTCAGAGCTCAAATGATAATGTTTCTTTACTCATGGCCGATTTCTACAAAGAAAAGGATTCCTTTTTTTACTCAGATGTAACTGGAATTATCCATCTTCAACACAACTTTTACATCAAAAAATTTTTAATTAAAGGAAGCTAAATTTTCTCAAGCTAAAGAAAGCAAATTCGAGCATAAATCTTAAAGGATTCACCCACCATTCCAAGAGAGAAGAGTTTTACTTTATATTAATTTATGAGTCTTTAATACATTATTTTATTAGAGTCCTAGATAAGATTTTAGATGAGTACTATTAGAATTTAATTTTTCTAATTCTATTATAATTTTAAGTCATATGTCTATATAAAGGCCTCTCATTTTTTGTTGTAATCACATCAATTCAAATTAATAAAAATTTTAAATTTATCTTCAAGCCTTAATGAGGTTGTTTTGGAGAATTTTTTTCAACTGTCGTGTTGAGTGAAGAATTGATTCTATTTCTCGAGATAATCTCGTGGCATCTTATCAATTCTTATTCTTATTTTTAATTATCTTAATTTGCAATCACAAGTTGATTGTGAATTAAATATAGATAGTTTATTTAGGGATTTAAGTTTTGCAAGTTAAATTATAAGTGTGAGTTTTAGGCACTTGTTGATCCTAGGTTCCACATTAAAAAGTCAATTAAGGAAATCAATTACACGTATTATAATATATTATAATGATATTTCCTAATACTTGCCCTCAAGTTGGAGAGTGAATATTGGGAAGTCCTAACTTATCATGCAACGTCATAACTGATTCTTTCAAGAAACTTTTATAAAAACATCTACCAACTGGAAATGTGTAGGTACATAGGAAAGACCAATAATTTAGCTTGTAATTTTTCTTGAACTATATTGCAACCTATTTCAACATGTTTCAAACATTCATGGAAAGTAAAGTTAGCTACAACATATAGAGCTATTTGCTCATTAGAAAACAATGGTGTAGAAGCTATTTATCATAACTCAATATTTGGCCTCTGTTGATGATTTCGAAAAATCAATTTGTTTCTTAAATTTTCATAAAATGAGTGAATTCTTAAGTAAGATACAATATTTGTTAACTGATCTCCTTGTGACACAACAACCTCCCTAATTCGAATAACAAAAGGCTTTATAAGATTAATTATATAAGTTAATGACAAGCCTTAACCAAGAATACCCTTGACATATTTGAGGATTTGTATTACTGCATTCCAATGTGGTTTTTGAGGCTAATGTATGAACTTACTTAATGTTCAGCCTAAATAGACTATATATGGTCTTGTGACAGTGAGATAAATTAGCATGTCAATCAATCTTTTATATGTTGTTGGATCACTCAATAATGTTCCATCTATAGGAGTGAGGTTCATATTTTATTTCGATCGAAAATTTCTCCTTTTCTGCACTTGTATGCATATTTTCTTGAAGACATAAAGATACATTTCTTAGAATGGGAAATTTCAATCCCTAAAAAATACTTCAGATTTCCAAGGTTTTTAATGTAGAAATGTTTTAGAAGGAACTCCTTGAGGCATTTGATTTATTGAGTCTCATTTAATGCAAGAAGAGTGTCATCAACATAGATAAGAACTACAATGGACGTAGTATTTTGAGCTTCTATGAAAGTGCCTAATTAGCTTTTGACTGTTGATTACTAACTTTCTTGTAGCGCTCGGGGAAATTGAAGAAGAAGAGAGAAAAAAAAAAAAAAAACGCGCGCGCCACGTCAGCAGACCCAGTCAGCAGTCCTGGCCAACCAGGACCTGCCACGTGGTAAAACCACGTCGACCGGGGACGGGCCACGTTGGCGATCCGCGTGCGCGCGATCGGAGGGCCCAAATCAATCGCGCGCACGGACTGCCCAGATTTAATCGCACGGACGGCCCAGATTTAATAAAAAACGGACGGCCCAGATTAAATCAAAATGGACGGCTGAGATCAAAAGGCAAAAGGGTATAAATAAGACCCCCACACCAGACCCCAAACCCTAGCCGCCTGCCCTCGCCGGAGAAGACGAACCAGAAGCCGGCCGCCGCCACCCGCCGCCGCACTGGAGGGATTTTTGACCGCCGATCGAGGTAAATTTTATACCCCCGACTCGTTTTTCCACGCTGATTTCCCCAGTGGCCAAATCGTAGCCAAAATCCCGGCCAAACGGCCGGAAAACACGGCTAAAAACCAGCGGCGCTGCCGCGCCCCTCCTCGGTTTTTGCCTCCGATGAGGCCCTTCCCGGCCTCCATTTAATGCAATTTTTATACCACCGCGATCACCATTCTTTTCTCTACAGGTTGATCGGAGCCGAATCACCAAAACACGAACTTCACCGGAGAGCCGCCGCACCCGAGAGCACCGCCGCCGGTAAGCTTCGGTTTTTCGTAAATTTTCGGCCCCCCGAGGGCCGTAGGGTTGTTTTATCGCAGGAACCAATGCGAGTGTGACCGAATTCGGCCGGAACGACCGAAAACGGCCAACCTGAGGCGAACCGCCGCCGCAAGCGGCGGCACCGTCGCCGGAGCACGGCGGAGCCGCCGTGCCGGAGTTGCGATATTGGCCGAAAGGGGCCCTGGGCCTAATTTGGGATTTTTTGGAATACGTGCAGGTACCAGTAGTGCGTTTCAGTTTCCCGGGAAAAATTCAGGGAAAATTAGGGACAGCCTGCAAGCGCACTGTGAAACCGTGTTCGGACCCCGAAACGAGTAAGGACCCCTCACCCTATTTCCTATCACGGTTTTAAAGTTCAATAAATGATAAAACGGTATTTCATGAATCAACGAATGTGTGAAATTGCTTAAGGTCGCTAATGGAGCCCGAGTCTAGTGTGTTTGTCGGTTAACTGTTATTTGGCCTGTTTTACAGTTTTAAATGCAGCATGAGGTTCGATGTTTTTATTTTATAGTTTTGTGTGTATATTTTACTGTTTTATTGATTATGGATTGAATGACCGAGATATTGATGCTGTATGTTGTCTATTTGGCATAAATTATCGTTTTGCTTGTTTGTATGTGATTGATAATGCTGACTGAGGGAAAAGGAGAATGAAAGATTATGTAAATGAGAATTGTATAATGTGGTCAGCCTGACTAGATATCCTGGGAGATGGTGGACGGACCGGGTCCGTAGGGAACCCTACCGGGATTGTGGTCTCCCATACCGGACGGGGTATGAAGATCTTACGTGTTTTGGCGCCCATACCGGACGGGGTATGGGGACGGCCCGTTTCACCCTCATACCGGACGGGGTAATGAGGTCTATGGTTTGGCGCCCATATCGGACGGGGTATGGGGACGGCCCTGGAATATGATTTCAAGTGTTAAGGGTTAACGGGTAGTGGGACCCCTATGGATCCCCATGGATACTAGTGGGCTGGTAAATTAGGAAAATATGTTGTGTAACGATTGAATTACGAAAAGCTTGATAGGTATTATGTTATACAGTATAAATATATGGTTTCATGATGATGATGATGTTATTGCTTTCGTATATTGTTTTATGAATTTCACCGAGGTAAGTGAATGGTAAAGGTTTTATTATTAATAAAAGGATTTGTTGTAAATTATGCTCCATTGGTCTTTTTGTATTTTCTACCCACATTTACCTCCGTGACGGTGAGATATCGTGATGTCTTTACTGGGCTAGTGTAGCTCATTCCTTATTTAATCATTTCAGATCAAGAAGACATCGTTCCCGAGCCGGTTCCGCAGGAGGACGACGAAGGGAACGCCTAAAGACTCCATAGTCATATTCGTAACTTTTACTTTCAAGTTTCTCCTTTAGGTAGTTTGATCTTTTATATTTTATGAGCACGTTTTTGGTTTTAGTGTAAGGGATGTTATTCAAATTTTGACTTCGCTTCCGCATTTGATATTTTTAATATACATTTCATTATGAATTTCCGGGGCTGTTACACTTCTGAATAGTATACAAAGAGGTAGAGAATGAATTCTCTGAGGCTTATTTGAGCATATAGAGGGACTTGTTAAGCTATTATACAATTTTTTCCCTACTAGCAAACACCAGTTTAAGGGCTTCATATATACAACTTTATTTAAATTACCATGAAGAAAAGCATTCTAGATGCCTAATTGGTACATATACCAATTTCAAGCAAAAGCAACAATGAGGAGGCAATGAAGGTTAGTGAGTATGACTGTAAGAGAAATTGTTTCTTAATAATCAATATTTCTAACTTGATTGTATTCTTTAGCAACATATAAAGATTTCTATGTCTAAGCCTCAACTATTTAGCAAGAAATCCGAAAGGAAATGCAAGATTCAAGCTTATTTAAGAAGAAGTGTAGTGAGAGCAAACCTTAGATGACACCGTTCTTTCTAGTTTTTGAAAAAAATATATATATATATATATATATATATAATAATTGAGGCGATTTATACATCAACAAGAGAAACCTAAACAAAAAATGACACCGTTCAACATTTATATATATATACACACACGCTTCCATGATCTCTAACAGTTGTAGTTGGCCCTTTATCTACTTTTATCCTCTACAACCAAGCTCATTATTTGACATAACAAGATGTGTTTTCTAACATTCAGTGGTGCCATCAAACTTGTACTCGATTTTATAAACCTATTTAAATCCTATCGATTTATGTTCAACTGGTAGAGGAACGAGATTCTATGTGTTATTGCAATGCTTTCAATTATGCATTCATGTTTGTTGTTAACGTGGGTTAACAATAACTTAAATGTAAAATTTAGGCTCAGTGTAACCTATGATATTGCTAGAAAGGTATCATATACAGAAAATAAAAGAATATGAAAGAAAATGAGATAAAGAATACTTGGTATTTGGTATAAGATTTAAGCCCAAGGTAGAGTAATTGGCTTGCGATGACATTATGTAGTCTTTATGCCATGTAGTTGGCTACTTGGATAAGTGAGATATCATATAAGAGGAATATGAGGTGTCTGTTAGGGATATAATTATTATGTCTAAAATTCAATTATTTCTGTAATATATTGAATATATTTTTATTTGAAAATTTATTTTAATATATGACAATAATATTTTTATTATCATATTTATTATCTTATTGTTTAATTTATATGATAAAATCATTCAATAAATTTAGACATTTTATATCAAGATGAAGATCTTGATAATGAGAGTAAAGCTTTGTATGCTTAAATTTAAAATGTTATTAATCGTTGAATAATCAAAATAAGACATTAGTGATTTGATAAGACTAATATATATGTGATGATTTTTATAAGATAAAGATTAGTTGATCTTATTAACTAAATAACATATACAGATTATGTATGTAGAGATATGATTATTGAAATGACTCAGTTGAGAATTCTTAATTATTAATATTATCTTAAATTGTCAATAAATATTTTCTTAAAATGATAAGATGTAAGAATTTCCTTTGACCTGAGTCATATAACTATAGTTGAAAGGATATTAGTTGTGATTAAATATTTGTAGAATTAGTAATTGATCAAGACAGAATTTGTCAACTTTAGTAATAAGTTTAAGCTCTATATTGTCATTTATTATAATGATTATATTAAGATCTTACCTAGGGCAATTGAATGAAAGAAGAAAAGAGTTTATTATATCATTAATTAGTTAGTTATAATTGATATGAAATATAGTTGGTTATCTATTGGGATTTGACAATTAAACCATATTCTAAGGTAACCTGAAACAATAATAACGGAAAAAAATATTACATCATTTTTTGTAGGTTCTTAAGAGTAATTATACACTTCATGCTATCTGGTTGTTAAAAAGTGTTGTTAGATGCGAATCTTAATTAGTAAATTGGTTTGACTAATTTACTACTGGTTTAGTATTGAATCTTTAGGGTCACACACTAACGAGTGTTTTGATTTTTGTTAAGTATATTAATTATTTTAATTATTTGATAATTAAATAAGAGAATTTAATTTAATTAAATAAATAAATTTTTGATCTAAATAGAATATTATTATATTCTTTTCTAGTACAGATAATATAATTAATATTGGAGATAAATTAATTTTTTTTATTTTAGAAATAGAAAATTAATATTTATATTTTGTTAATTATTATATAATAATATGTGTGAATATTATAATAGTAAAGATTATTGTAAAATTTAATTTAAAATTGAATAGATTTATAAAATTGTTTTATTAAATAATAATAATAATAAAAGGCAACATATATATATGAGATATATATGTATATATATATATAATTGGGTGTTGAAAAGAAAAAAAAGGAGGAAGTCTAAATTGGTTTGGACATGTACAGGAAGTTAGACTTACAATTATATATGATAGATATATATATGTAATTGGGTGTTGAAAAAAAAAGGATAAGTCCAAATTAATTTGCACTTATATAACAAGAAGTCCAAAAGCACCTGACAACTACCCGTGCGACCTATATATATATATGTGATATATATATATATATATAAGAAGGTGATTGCAAAAATAAAAGAAAGAGAAGAAAAACCTAGCCGTAAGCACACCAAAAAATTTAGTGAATTTTTTCTTTCAATTTTTTTAAAATTTTGTAAAAAATTATAACACAAATATTATTTAATTTATTTACATATTTTGTTAATTAAAAAGTAATTAACAAATGTCAATTTTAGTGTAAATACATATAAAATTTTTATATTTTTAAAGAATTTTAATTTAAAAACTCACTGCAAATTACGTTTTAAATTTAATTTTTAATTTATAATATAAATTTTAAAACATAAATAAATTAAATTATATTATGTTATATCTTTTGCCGTATATTGTGATCACATTATAATTTTAAATATTTAAACAGTTTAAATATGAGAATTATTATTTATCTATTTTGATTTTGTTTGAAATATTTATTTTATTCATATGATGAATTAAAAAAAAAAGTTTAATTCCCGCGGGCATACATATATATATGAGATATATATAAATAATCTTTGGGGCTGCTAAAAAATTAGGGCACAATATATATATGAGATGTATATATATGTAATGTTAATGAAAAAAAAATTGGATTCTAGGGAATACAATTGGTAAGAGTACCTACCTTTAAAATATGTGTGAGAATTGACTTGACTACCAAGGGACTCATTCATATTGTTAGATGATTCTTTTATTCCACTAAATTGAAATATATATTTCTTAAAATTGTTTGATTTATTTAATGAAAATATCATTTAGATAAAAATCTATTTCTTTATGGTATATGTAAATGTGTTCTTATATTGTTGCATTTTCTTTTCTTAATTTTAGATTTCTCGATATGTCTGTTATATTACTGTAACATACTTTATGTCAACAAGTTGGTAGGACCAAAATTTGATGACTGGTACCGAAACCTAAGAATTGTTCTATACATGAAAAGCTTATTGATATGATCAATAAGCTTGCTAGAGAGATCCCATATGAGGATGATGCTGAGACAATCAAGGATTTTTAAAAATACTTTGTAAAGACCCATGAAATTCAAAAGAAAATACATATAATAATCTGAGTGTGGAAGCGAAATAAAAGATTAAAGTTAACATCTCTTACACAATAACTTAAAAGTACTAAACAACATCACGGAATAAGTTCTCTGAAAGAAATACGAGAAATGAGAAAACTTAAGGAAACTATAAAATATCTAGCATCTACTCGCAGTGTTCTTGTGGATCGGACTGGGGAACCAGGTCCTCCTGATATGAAATAGTTAAATAAGGGGTGAGCTACACTATCCTAGTAAGGACATCACAATATATCACCGTCACAGAAGTAAAGGTTGGTAGAAAAAAAAACAACCAATGGAGCACAAATTTTAAACCAATACATTCATAAAAATTAAAACCATTTTCCCATTTTCTTAACCTTAGAGAACATGTGAAAACAACCTATAAAGATAATAACATCATACAGATCACAACTTCATGCACAATCAATAACATAGAACATATAATAAATTCATATTCATTAACAATAACTAATCATCACCATTTCTCATTTCACCAGCCTATTAGTATCCATGAGGATCCATAGGAGTGTCCCCGCTATATGTGAACCATTTATTTTAACAATCTTAATTCCAGGGCCGTCCCCATACCACATCCGGTATAAGCACCAAGACATTAAACCTCAATATCCCGTCTTGTACGAGGGTGAAGCAGGCCATCCCCATACTCCGTCCGGTATGAGCGCCAAATGACCAGTCTCTATATCCCGTCCGGTATGAGACAACGTTCACAGTAGGGTTCCCTATGAACTCAGTCCGTCCACCATCTCCTAGGATATCTAATGAGACTATCACCTTATCCATTTATCAGATCACATCTCATTTCTGTTTGTCCTTAGTCTCCGTCACCAAATCAAACATAAATACATAAACAAGTAATATGCATCCAACAATGCAATCATATCTTAGATTCCCAAAATCAAATAGTAGTCAAGTAAAGACAATAATACATACATTTAAACCATACAATATATAAACCAGATATCATAATACTTTTAGACTGTACAATAAATCAACAGTAATCAACAGAAAATAATGTCCGACTTGGGCTCTATTAGCAATCCGTAATTAATCTAGTACATCCATTTAATTTGTACAAAAGACCATATTATTATTTATTTGAACTTTAATTCCATGATAGGAAATAGGGTGAGGGGTCTTTACTTGATTCGATGCCAAAAACTAGATAGTTACTGCGCATATGGGCGGTCCCTGGGTTCCCTGAATTTTTCTTTGGGAATTGAAACGCGCTTACGGTACCTACAAGTGCCCCAAATAAACCCAAAAATTAGATCCAGAGCCTACTCGACCAATTTCAAAATTTCGGCACGGCAGCGCCGCCGTGATCTAGCAACATCGCCGTCGCCCCCAGCGGCGATCCATCTTGAGTTGGCTATTTTCGGTCAAATTTAGCCAAACTTGCATCAATTCCTGTGAGAAAACACATTTATGGCCCTCGGTGGGCCGAAAAAATGTAGAACACTGAAACTCACCGGCAGTGAGGCTCTCCGGTGCGGCAGCTCCTCCAACTCACGTTGCGGTTGGGTGTTTTGCTCCGGTCAACCTATAGCGGAGGAAACGGTGATCACAACGGTGGAAAAATTACATCGAACGAGAATCAGAAAGGGCCTCATCGGAGGCGAAAACTAAAACACCCTGCGGTGGCGCTGCTGAGCTTCAGCGGTGTTTTTCGGCCAATTGGCCGGTTCTTTCACTCCGATTTGGCCATGAGTGGGTTTGAAATCAAATTCTGAGCAAAAGGTTGAATTTTTACCTCATTTGACGGTAAAAAATTGCTTCGGTGCGGCAGCGGGTGGCAGTGGTCGGCTCCCCGGCGGTTGGGCTGTCTTCTCCGGCGAGGGCTTTGGCGACTAGGGTTAGGGTTAGGGTGCGGATGGGGTTATTTATACCCATCCGCTTTTTATCTGGACTATCCATCGCTTTTAATCTGGACTATCCGATCGCGATTAAATAGAGAGTGAATATGGACCGTTCATCGCGATTCAATCTGGATTGTCCGTGCGCAATTCAAATTGGACCATCCGTGCGCGATGCAATCTGGGTCGTCCATGCGTGCGGGAACAGATCTTAGTTGTTCGATCGCGCGCACGCGGATCGCCCATGTGGCTCCCCCCGCGTTGCCTTCCGCGTCAGTGTCTCTGCCACCTGACGCGTCCTGGTTGGTCAGAGCTGCTGACCGGGCAGCTGGTGTGGTGTAACTTTTTTAAATTACGTTTTGACCATTATTTTCTGATTTTTCTTTCAAAAATACCCTCAGAACCCAAATTTTCACCCCATTTCCCCAAAATTATTTTCAATTAAATCCTCAATTATTTTTTTCACCCTTTTTATTATTATCATTACTATTATTTTCATTTAATCAGATCAAAATAAATTAAATTAAATTAAATTATTTTCATCTCTATTAGCTGTGCCTTGGCCAGAACAACCGAGTAAGTACTGAACTCGAACACATACAACTGTTGTCTAATCTCAGGACGGAGGCCCCACTCGAACTTTCTTGCCTTTCTACCTTCATCCATCATGCTCTCAGGGGAATACCGGCCCAACTATAGAAATTTTTGGGCATATTCGGATACAGTCATATTACCCTAGACCAGGTGTGCAAACTCCATTTTCTTCAGATGTCGGAGATGCTCTGGGACGTACTCTACATTGAAGGCCATCAAGAATTATTCTCAAATGATTGAAACTGGTAGGATGACCTGCTTGAGTTGCCACTAGTGGCTTGCCTCTCCCACTAGCATGTAGGTCGCAAGTATGACTTTCTGTTCGGGAATCTCCCCAAGAGTCGTGAAGGCATTCTCTATCTCAGCTAACCAGTACTCGACCTCTTCAAAGGAGGATGCTCCTGTAAAAGTAGATGAGTTTAGTCTTTTATACCTCTCAATATAGTCTGGGTCCATCATGGGAGGAACTGGGTCCCATGGAAGAGGGACTGGATTGTGCTGGGGATGGACCAAATGGCCTTGCAGTGGTACTGGATGATACGATGGGGGCACCAGATTGTACTTTGGTAGTGCCGGGTGATGCAGTTGGGGCATCGAAGTAATACTATAGTAGTGCCGGGTGATGCGATTGGAGCACCAGACCATACTATAGTGGTGCCGGATAGTATTGTGGAGGAGCAAGGTCGTACCGAGGTGGCTCAAGATCCTCCTGCCGCAGGGGTCGCTCAAACTGTGGCAGCGAGAAAGGGTCAGGTAGCTCCCTCCTTTCCTTTCGGTCCCGCTGGGCAGCGATTAGTCTCTCCAACATTTCAAATAGTCGGTCAACATCCTCTCAAAGTGAACCTCCCGGGCTACTTGGTTTAGTGGGAGTCTTCCTCTCCTCATCTATTTGTACCTACATTTTACAAGGAATGGTTGAGTGATAATTCATTATTTTTGATGTTTCATAAGGATTTTGTGTAAGAAATTGTTCCGAGAAAGACGGCTCTGATACCAACTGTAACGGGCCGTAACTTGAAAGGAAATAAAATTATAAATTGAATGTGGAAGCGAAATAATAGAGTTAGGGTTTACATTCTGTACATAATAATTTAGAATACTCAATAGGGATACGGGAATGACCCTTCTAAAAAAAAAATAAAAAATCAAGAAATAAATGAAAAGTAAACAATTAAGTATCCTAGGACGACATTCATTAGCCTTTGAAGAGAGTCCGGGTAGTGAACTATTCACAACCTCCTTGTTGATCGAGATCTAAATCTTAGTTTTCTTAATCTGAAATGGTTAATGAAAGGGTGAGATACACTAACCCAGTAAGAATATCACACTACTCACCGATGCAGAAATAAAAGTTGGTAAAAATCATAAAAACAAGTAACAGACCTTTTAATTTAAGTAAATTCATTTATCATAAATAAAATTATTTATTGCATACTTACCGTAGCGAGATTTTCAAAACTGACTTATAGGGACAATAACTCAACAACATCATAATTTCATATTCAAGTAAGTAAGAATAATAACTTTTTCTTTTTATCTACTTACTGGTATCCATGGGGGTTTATAAGGATGTCCCCACTACGCGTGAACCCATTATTCAACATTCTCAACTAACCGACCATCCTCATACCCTGTCCGATATGAGCGCCAAAAATACCATCCCTCAATACCTCGTCCGGTAGAGTGAAACGGGCCGCTTCCATGCCCCATCCAGTGTGAGCGCTAAAATACCAATTCTCGATATCCCGTCCGATATGAGGCGAGGTTCACGATAGGGTTCCTTATGTACCTAGTTCGTCCACTATCTCCTAGGATATCTAATAAGGCTACCGTTCATTCATTCACTTAATCAAGCAATTTCTGTTTATATTTAATTTTCAGTTTCACAATTTAACTGTAAATCACGCAAGACAAGCAATGCAAGCATCAAGAAAATACAATTGAATCATCTTACCAATTCCTATGTATTTTTATTCATTTAAAACTGTAAGATCAAACAATCAGTTAAAACAAGACAAACAGTAATAAATAACCAGTTTCGGCTCCATTAGTAACCTGTAATTAATTATCGAAGTTTTTTTAAATTACACAAAATATCGTATTATTTATAATTAGATTTCAATTCCATAACAAGGAATAAAGTGAGAGATTCTTACTCGAATTGGTGCCCAAAATATTAAACTTTCAGCTGTGCCTATTGGCGGTCTCCTCGGGTTTCGTGAATTTTCATGCAGGGATTGAAACACAGTTCAAGTACCTAAAAATACTCTAAAAAATCTAAAATTGGTATTAAAACTTTTTCTGGCTAATTTTGAAATTCTTGCATGGCAGCACTGCCATGCTCCGGCGAGGCACCGCCACCCGTGACAACTGTCTGTTTTTGGCCAGTTTTGACCAATTTCGGCTAATTTTATACCCATCCCTTCGAGAAAACACATTAGGCTCGGTTGGCTGAAAAAATCAAAAAATAAAAACTTACCAGCTGCTAGATTTTCCAGTGCGGCGGCTCCACTGGCTCACCTTTGCGGTTGGACGTTTTTCTTCGATCAACCTATAGAAAATAGAATGTGAATACAATGATGAAAAAATCGCACGAAATGGGATTGGGGAAGGCGCTCATCGGAGGTGATTTTTGATTTTTCTTATAGCAGCGCCTCCGAGCTTTACCCGTAGTTTTTGGCTCATCCGTCGGTCCTTTATCTCCGATTTGGCCATGAGGGTGTTCAAAATCAAATTTTGAGGGAATGAGAGAATATAATGATGAAAAAATCACACGAAATGGGATTGGGGAAAGGGCTCATCGGAGGTGATTTTTAGTTTTTCTCACGGTAGCGCCGCCGAACTTTACCCGTAGTTTTCGGCTCATTCGCCGGTCTTTTACCTCCGATTGGGCCATGGAGGTGTTCAAAATTAAATTTCGAGTGAATGAGAGAATTTTTACCTTTTTTGGCTGTCGAAGGTGGCTCCGGTACGGTGACGGATGGCGGTCGACTGTCTTCTCCAACAAGGGGCTGGCGGCTAGGGTTAGGGTTCAGTGTGAAGTGAGATATTTATACCCATCTCCCTTAAATCTGGACCGTTTATCACGTTTGATCTCGACCATCCGATCGCGTTTAAAGAGGAAATAAATATGGATCGTTCATCGCGATTTGATCTGGACCGTACGATCATGTTTAAAGAGAGAATGAATCTTGGCCATTCTTCACGTTTAATCGCGACTGTCCGATCGTGCCTAAAGAGGGAACAGATCCAGACCGTCCACGCGCGCGGGAACAAATCTGGGCCATTCGATCATAGGCACGCGGGTTGTCTGCGTGGCACCGAGTTAGGGTGCCTTGTCACGCGGCATTCTCCGGTTCGTCGTGGCTACTGACTGGGCTATCCTACATTCTATATTGCATTTTGAGTTCTAGTTTCTGATTTTTCTTTCAAAAATACCTTCCGAACCCAAATTTTCACCCATTTTTCCCAAAATTATTTTCAATTTTATCCTCCATCTATTTTTTTTCCTAATTTTATATTAAATAGGAATTTATAAATTTAAAATTTATATTTTTCTATATTAATTTTAAGTTTTAAAATTAATCCTAGGTCAAATTTCGGGCTCAGTTATTACATCCAACTTGTGAATCTTGTCTTAAAGGAAAAATGACAAAATCTACATTTATTGGAAGTAGAGAAAGAGCTTTTGAATTATTGTGACTAATTCATACTGATGTTTGTGGCCCCATGAAAATTCGAGCGAGAGGAAGATATTCTTACTTTATCACCTTCGTTGATAATGTATCAAGATATAGATTTGTGTGTTTTATGAAACATGAATATGGATCTTTTAAAATGTTTAAAAGATTCCATAGTGAAGTTGAGAAATAGATTGGTAGAAGCATTAAAGCGTTAAGGTCTGATAAAGGAGAAGAATATTTTAGTGATGATTTTACTGGATATCTCAAAGAGAATGAGATTCTCTCACAGTGGCTCCTTTGGAATATAATAACACAATGGTGTGTTCGAAAGAAGAAATCGAACTTAATTAGATATGGTGAGATCAACAATGTGGTTTATAGATCTTCCAATTAATTTATGGGGATATACTTTGGAAACTGTAACATATTTACTAAATAAAGTACCCACTAAGTCAGTTTTTACAACACCATATGAGATATGGAAAGGACGTAAATTACGCCTTAAACATGTTAAAGTTTGGAGTTGTCCAATTTATGTTAAGAAATTACAAATTGATAAACGTAGCTCAAGATCTGATAAGTGTAGATTCATTGGGTATCCTAATGAAACAATAAGATATTATTTATATTACCCATATGATCATAAGTGTTTGTGGCCAGAGGAACAACCTTTTTGGAAAGAAAATTTCTTTTAGAAGGAAATCATGGTGAAAGAATTGAACTTGATTGAGTTCAAGAAACTAATGAATCAATATAAGAAGATGATTATGAGAAACAAGTTGAGCAACATTTACTAGATATTTTGAAGATGACAAGGAAGTTGCCATCTCCAATGGTTAAGGTTCAAGAAATAAATGTTGTTCAAGAACTAGTTAGTGAACCTGTTTAAAATCATATTGAACAATAAATTAATCTAGTACTAGGTGAGCAAGTTGTACATGAACCTCTTAAAAGGTTTGCTAGACAATGTTATACACTAGATAGATTTAATCTTATGGTGCAAGATGATGTATCAAATGAGGTTAATCTTGATGATGATGACCCTAATATCTACGAAAAGGCTATGCAAAGTTTTGATTTTGAGAAATGGGTAAAAGCCATAGAATTTGAAATAGAATCAATGAAGGTCAACAAAGTTTGGACTTTTATTGAAACTTCAAAGGATATAAAGCCTATTGGTTATAAATTGGTTTTCAAGAAAATGATTAGAGCAAATGGAAAGGTGGAGACATATAAATCCTGTCTTGTTGCTATAGGATATCATCAAAAAGAAAGAATCGATTATGATGAAACATTTTCCCCTGTAGCAATGCTCAAATCAATTCGGATTCTACTTGTTGTAGTTGCCTATTATGATTATGAGATATGGTAGATGGATGTGAAAACAACTTTCCTAAATGGTGAATTAGAAGTGGATGTGTATATGACACATCCTGAAGGATTTATATCCCTGTCTGATCATGATAAGGTATGCAAGTTACAAAGATTCATTTATGGATTAAAGCAAGTATCTCAGAGTTAGAATATTTGTTTTAATAAAATAATAGAAAATTTCAATTTTATTAGATGTGAGAGGAATATTGTGTGTACAAAAAGGTTAGTTGGAGTATGATTATTTTTTTAGTGTTATATGTAGATGATATATTGCTTATTGGGAATGACATTCCAACATTATAAAATATTGAGATTTGTGAATCTAAACAGTTCTCCATAAAAGACTTAGGAAAAACAACTTATATATTGAGAATGAAGATCTATAAAGATAAATTAAAAAATTGCTTAGACTTTTTCAGTCTATATACATTAACACCATCTTGAAGATATTTAATATGAAAAATTCCAAAAGGGGCTATCTACCGATAGATACAGAAATTATTCTCAGTAGAGAGAATCGTTTTAAAACCTTTAAAGAAAGAGAACGCATGGGTACAATCCTGTATGCTAATGCAATAGGAGCTATCATGTATACCATTACATGTACATATCTTGATGTGGTTTATGCACTAGGAGTGACTAGCCGTATCAGGCGAATGCTAGTGAGGAACATTGGAGAATGATAAAGATCATTCTCAAGTAATTGAGAAGAACTAAAGATTAATTCCTTATCTATGAAGAATATGAGTTAAAACTAAAAGGTTATACCGATGCAAGTTTTGCTTCAGATAAAGATGATAGAAAATCTATATCTGGTTATGTGTTCACCTTAAATGGTGGTGCAGTGAGTTAGAAAAGTTCCAAACAAGCTACGATAACTAATTTAGTGACTGAAGCAAAATATATAGCAGTAAGTAAAGCTGGTAAGGAAGCTGTTTAGATGAAAAAGTTCTTAATTGAACTTAGTGTGGTTCCTTTAGAAGAAGGCCTAGTTTCATTATTATGTGAAAATATTGGAGCTATCGCTGAAGTAAAAGAGATGAGATCGCATAAAAAATCCAAACACATTTTGTAGAGGCACCACTTGATTAGAGAAATCATTGAACATGGGTATGTTGAAATTCAAAAGGTTGATGGAAAACATTACGTTGTTGACCCATTAACTAAAGCTCTTAGTGTAAAGGAGTTTGAAAAACATAAGTGAAAATTAGAAATGAAGTACATGACAAATTAGATCTAGTACAAGTGGAAGATTGCTATGGATATTATTGTATTGCCCAAGATCTAATTACTCGTGTAATATATTTAATATATTTTTATTTAACAGTCTATTTTAATGTATGATAATAATATTTTTATTATCATATTTATTATCTTATTGTTTAATTTATATAATAAAGTACTTCATTAAATTTAAAGACTTTACATCAAGATAGAGATCTTGATAATCAAAGTAAAGCCTTTTATTAAAGTTTAATCTAAAATGTTCTTATTTGTTAAATCATTAAAATAGGACACTTATGATTCGATAAAACTAATATATGTGTGTGATGGTCTCTATAAGATAAAGATTAATTAATCTTATTAAGTAAATCACATATATAAATGATGCATATGGAGATATGATCATTGAACTGATCTAATTAAGAATTTCTAATAGTTAATATTACCTTAAACTGTTAATAGAATATTATCATAAAATGATGAGACGTAAGAATTTCCTTTGATATGATATCATCATAATAATTAACTAGTCATTTATCATACTTTGATTATGTACACCTATAGTCATAAAATTATGGTTGAAAAGATATTGGGTGTGATTAAATACTTATAGAATTAATGATTGATCAAGACAGAATCTGTCAACTTTGATAATAAATTTAAGTTTTTTGTTGTCATTTATTATAACAACTACATTAAGACTTTGGCTAGAACAATTGAATGAAAGAAGAAAGAAGTTTATTATATCATTCATTAGTTAGTTATAATTGATATGAAATATAGTTGGTTATCTATTGAGATTTGACAGTTAAACCGTATTCTAAGGTTAATCCGGAGTAATAATGACAGAAAGATATATTACATTATTCTTTAGTAGGTTTTTAAGAGTAACTGTAAACTTTATGCTAGTCGGTTGTTAAAGAGTCTTGCTAGATGCCAACCTTGATTAGTAAATTAGTTTGACTAATTTGCTATCGGTTAAGTATTGAACCTATTGGATCGCATACTAACGAGTGTTCTGACTTTTACTAAATAGATTAATTATTTGATAAATAAATTAGAAAATTAATTTAATCAAATATATAAATTTTGTTATCTAGATAGAATATTATTATATTATTTACTAGTACAAATGATATAATTAATATTAGAGATAAATTGAATTTTTTTATTTTAAAAATAGAAAATTAATGTTTATAATTTTTTATTATTATATTATTAGTGTAATAATATAAGATGTGTGGCTAATTATTATAATGGAGATTATTGTAGAATTTGAAATTGAATTAAACGAGAGAGAGAGAGAGAGATATATATATATATATATATATATAATTGGGTGTCGAAAAGGAAAAAAAGAGGGGGAGTCCAAATTGGTTCAGACATGTACAGGAAGTTGGACTTAACAATTATATATGATATATATATATATGTAATTGGTTGCTGAAAAACAAAGGATAAGTCCAAATTAATTTGCACTTATATAACAAGAAGTCCAAAAGGACCTGACAACTACCCATGCGACCTATATATATATATATATATATATAAGAAGGTGATTGCAAAAACAAAAGAAAGAGAAGAAAAACCTAGCCGTAAGCACACCAAAAAATTTAGTGAATTTTTTCTTTCAATTTTATTAAAATTTTGTGTAAAAATTATAACACAAATATTATTCAATTTATTTACTTGTTTTGTTGATAATGAGTTGATTAACAAAGGTCAATTTCGGTGTGGATATACATACAATTTCTGTATTTTCAAAAAAATTTAATTTGAGAACCCGTTATTAAATATATTTTAAATATGATCTTTAACCTGCAATATAATTTTTAAATCACAAATATATAAGATTGAATTGTATTATATCTTCTGTTGTGTGTTGCAAATACATTACAATCTTTCAGTATCCTCATTTGAAACGATTTTGGTGGGTGCATTTGGTTCGAGTTGGAATGAGTGAGTTAGATATTCATTTGGAGTTAGGATGAAACTTAGGTACATGTGTCATAGGTTCAACCTCATAAAACTTAGGTGGTTTGACTTATTGATTTTTAATAGGTGAAGCATTCATGGTGAAGCTGTTTAGGAGGCATGTTGCTTGTGATATCAAAAAAATATTGGGTACTATTGTAACGCCCACTAATTTTATAATAATAATAATTATTATTATTAATTTTATTTAGTTTATTTTATAATTTTTGAATTTTAATTGATTTATTTAATTTAATTTAATAAAAAAATAATAATAATGATAAAATTAGGTAAAAATATTATTTGAATTTAACTGAAATTGATTTTGAGAAAAAGGGGTGAAAATTAGGATTCTAGGGGTATTTTTGAAAAGAAAATCGGAAATTGGAGGTTAAAATGCAATTTAGAAAAATTGTGCCCCGTCAGCGCCACGTCAGCAGCCACGTCAGCGGCCCAGTCAACAGCCCTGGCCAACCAGGACCTGCCGCGTGGCAAGACCACGTCGACCCTGGAACGGGCCATGTGGGCGATCCGCGTGCGCGTGATCGGACGGCCCAGATGCGTCCCCGCGCGCACGGACGGCCCAGATGCGTCCCCGCGCACACGGACGGCCCAGATGCACGCGCACGGACGGCCCAGATTCAATCAAGTACGAACGACCCAGATTTAATCAAAATGAACG
>NW_019014518.1:295938-322763 GCF_000150535.2 Carica papaya
TTTTTCTATTCCCTGAAAAGATGAGAAAGTAGTTGACCTTATTCGAAAAATCTACCAATCATTTTGTACTATGAACTATATTTACTTATTTGAACATAATAGTGTATGCTTAAGGAAATTACTTACTAACCATCTATATATACATATATATACATCTTCCTTTACTACCTTATTAAGTCCTAATTAATGCCAAATTCCCATACTTCAAAATTTAATGAATGAGATAAAGGAACGGTTTTATGAAAATTTTTGAAAATTATCAAATGTAAAAAATATGAACATGCTTTGCAAACCTTTGTTTGTAAGAAACTAAATGACAAATATTGTATAATCATTTTAGGTTAATTAAATACTGAGGTTTTCTTTTATTCTTTTTAAATTTTAAAAAACAAGTATATTAAGAGTTTAAATCTTTATTTTAAGAGGAATTTTGTCGTGAATTATTTCATCTAATATAGATTTTCAATCAATTCCCCCTTATAGCCCCAGACTTTTCTTATATTTTATTTTTTATTTAATCTTAAGGAAATTACTTACTACCCATCTATATATATATATATATATATATACATCTTCCTTTACTACCTTATTAAGTCCTAATTAATGCCAAATTGCCATACTTCAAAATTTAAAGAATGAGATAAAGGAATGATTTTATGAAAATTTTTGAAAATTATCAAATGTAAAGATATCTTTAAGAAAGCTTATTAACTCCATTTTAATCCTTTGCATTTCTTCTTAATAGAATGGGAATAAAAACTATTTGTAACTAGTAGTTTATTCTTATCATACTTTAATACTTGGACAATACTTCTATGCCTCTTGTTCACAAATAAAATATTTTCACTATTATTATAGATATCTTACTTGAAGGTAGCATTGAATATCAAATATGATTTTTCCAAAGAAGTACTATCACGGACCACACCCTGTCTTATAGGGTAATGATTGGAGCATACTTCCTTAAATCATATAAACTCGAGTTAAGTAAAATAACTTAACTTTATTAATAATAAAATAGTTGTAGAAGCGTTACATCCCTTAAAATATAAAACATAAACATATGTACAGGCTCTAAATTTTTTTACTTACATTATTAAATAAAAACACGAAAGAGTAACCTTAATATCAGAGTTTAGACTTCATAAATTTCCACCGTATCACCACTCACTTTGCAATGGTATCTTTAGTATTTGGACGGTGGTAGGGAGGTGAGATAAAATATCTCAATAAGCAATATTATGAAATCACAACATAGTACATGCAATATATAATTTTTTTATACACAACAAAACATATATCATATAATGTTTACCGAAATAGATACGAATTGGAAGATGAAGGTATAAATTAGAAAATAGATTCATGTTGTATACTTCATCACTATTATGGAGGATCAATTAGTTACCATACATTATGTGCAGGCATAAATAGTTATCACTCGTTCTCCATGTACTCGAACACAGAACGGCATACATGAGTACCTTGAAACACTGCTACCCCCCGAACATGGAATAGTTAGGGCACACAGATCAAACTATTTTTTTATACACCTGAATACATAACGGTCATGTGTGGGTACACACTTATCACTTCACGAATACACCTGAACACATAACGGTTATGTACAACCAAATTGAAGTCTAGCATAATGCAGGTGCTTTCAGAATAACTTCTTTCCGTAATGAGTGATGCACACATATCAAAATTACATTTTAAAAATACAATGCAAAATAATACTTATATAAAAGTAAAACTTTAACAAATACTTACTTAGAAAATACGGAAGACAAATAAAACACATGCACATTTTTTGCTAAAAATACGCAAAATACTTCAAATCTATGTAGGCTATGAATTCATAATATCCACTTAATTTAGGTCCTTAGAAGTCGTAGTATTAATTTCGGCAAAGTTTTGGCTTTATTTATGACTTTTTCCTCCAAAACTTTCAGCAGAGTTTGTCTTGACTCAAAAATATCCAACACAATACTCAAAAACTAATCCTAAAAATCAAAGAGAAACTAAACTTCAAAACTTAAGAAAAAACTTACCTTTCTAACGGTTTATAACTTTCTTTTGATCGTGATCCTTATTCTTCTTCTCTTCTGCTTTCTCTACTCTCATAAATTTAATAGAATTTCCTCAAGGTTTTTATCTAAAACCTCAAAATACTCTTAAAAAGCACACAATTCGTACTCCCTCTTCTTTCTTCACCTTTATGTTTTTCACTATTTTTCTCTCATCTGAAATATCTCTTTCACCCTTCTCCTATCCCCTATTTTTAGGAGTGGGGAGCCACGGGAAAGGTTGCCACCATTCCATCTTACTATTTCATTTAAAAGTTGTCACCTTTCATCATGTCACTTTACTTAAAAGGTTACCACTTTTCACATGTCATTTTATCTAAAAGGGCTTTTCACATGTCACTTCACATGTTGTTTTATCTAAAAGGCCTTTTCACATGTCACTTCATCTAAAAGATTACCACTTTTCACATGTCATTTTATCTAAAAGACCTTTTCACATGCCACTTTATCTAAAAGTTGTCATTTTTTGTTATGTCATTTTATCTAATAGTTACCACTTTTCATTATACCACTTCATTTAAAAGATTCCCACCTTTCTCATGCATCTTCATGCTTATTCTAACTCCTTAATCCTTATCCATCCTTTTTTCGTTTGACTCTAAACTATGTCCTTAAACTTATTATATATTTTCAAACACATGCAAAGCTAAATTAAATATATGAAATATAAGAAATTAACTCGGATGTATTTTCAAGCTATCACAATACTTCTATGCCTCTTATTCACAAATAATTTCTTTAAGAAATATTTATACTTATAGAAGCTTATTAAATTTTAACCAATAAAATATTTTTTAGATGATATTTGATATTTTTGAGTTATCATATTTATTGAGTTTAAATAATTATTAAAATTTAATTTTATTTATTAAGAATTTATTTTTTAAAAAATTTCATAAAAAGGTTTCAAGGAAAATGGAGGAGAAAATGGCGAAAAAATCCCACGGGAAACACCGATGGGAAAGATCCCCATTCGTACATTACACTTGTGTGAAGAAGGCTTATGTGCGGTAGGCCTTCGCATAGTAGACCTGCATGCAGTAGGCCTGTATGCGCGGTTAGCTGGGGCATCGAGTGCTGCCTCGGGCACAATGTGGTGCACCCGTTTGTGCATCGCACCACCGTTGTTGGGTGGCATGCCTCCAGTTTTTGCATTGTTGTCACGTATCATCATCACATCGTCCGTTCGTCAATCGTCACATTGCATCAATTCACTTTTACTTTCCTCTCTCTTTATAAGATTTTTCTATTGGGCGCAAATGTAACGGTCCCCATTTTCTATAAATGGGGAACCCCTCTTCACCATTTTCTCACCACTCCAACTTCATTCTTCCATCCATCAAGGAGTTTTAGAGAGAGAAAGAGAGAGAAGGGAAAGAAATAGAAGAAAGGAAGATGTAGGAAACTCTAAGAAATTTAGTATTTACTTTTAACATACTAAGTAGTATTTCTAAACTAAATTGATGAAATTTTAATTGATTGGTTTCATGCTTAATTTATATATGCTTAAATAAAATTATGACATGTTAATGCATGGTTATACAAACATATATAAACTGAATTATTTGCATGTTTGACTAAAATAACATGATAAATGTTGATGCAAGATATATTGTATAATGATGAAGTAACGAAGCATAGTATTATATTTTAAGCATCAGAAATATGTATTGGTATTAGCATACATGGTTCATAAAATATTTTGTTAGGCTTTTTATCTTTGAGGGATTTCTGTTTCTCCCCTATTTGATATGAAAAGATGTGAGAGGACCGCTCTCTATGGATGACGGCATACCATATGACAAGAGTGATGACGCGATATGATTGTAGGGATCACTTTTGATGAAGTACGACCGTGACCGTAGTTTACATGTAGGACCACTAGGGTTGGCATGATCGTGGTCATTGATCGTGTCATGGTTTGTAAAGTCGTAAATGTATTGTTGGTTTAACAAACCGCAAACTACTGATATAATATGAAATAAATTGGTCATTCTACATGGGTAGTCGGGAATTCTTATTGCCGTCAGTAGATGGAAGTCTGAACGACTTTGCGTGAAGAATAAAATGAAGTAAAGAGCATGTCATAATTTGTTTGTTTTTCTCTATTTTTAGCATGATTGATTTAATTGACACGACATGACTGTGATATTATTGATTTAATGTTTTTTTTAATAAAGTAAATTATTTTCATAATTAATAAATGGACCACTAACAAGATTCCTTTTGGTGAGTAATGGTGGTACTTTATTTCAATTTTTAATTACCTTTGAAATCTTACTAATGTTATTTAAATATTATTTTTCTTACTGAGTATGTGGAACTCACCTCTTTCAATGCCCTCTCCAAATAAGGAAGATAGTGAGGAACTGATTGTTGATCTACCCCTTGAAGCCTTCGAGGATCCAATGGATCTGTGAACTGTTATGATTGCATAGTTGCCCCGCACTCTAGTGAGTCTATCTTTTGTAGAGGCTTGTAATTAATTTTATTTTTGCCTCAGTATTGTATGTAACTCTATTATTATTTTGCAAGGGATTGTAATTATTTATTCTGTGGCATACATTATCTATTTGCACTCATATCTATTTCTGTATCTAGCACTCTTATGCTTTAATTAGCATTGGAATGTCACAAATAGTATCAGAGCAGTTATGCAGAACAATCCTTTACAACTTAGGCTGTAGCTAGAAAACCTGTAACACCCCGTCTATTACTGTGCTAAAATGATTAGGAAACTTTATTTATTTGGGCCTTTGGCCGCTTTAAACTTAAGTTAATTTATGTTGTTTAATATTTTCTTGAGATTCATGATTTTGATCTATTTTTATTAATTTATTTTCTATTTTATTAATTTTGTTTTTATTTTATTTTAAACTATTTAAATTTAATTTCAAAGAGAAAAATTTAGAAAAAAATCAAAAAAGGGCGAAACGGGAGAAACGGGAGAAAACTAGCTTGTGGAAAAAATCCTGCAAGAAAACTGTTTGCTCACGCGGGTGCTGGGCACTGTGCGTGCACGCATGCGCGCACAATGGCCGCGGGGCATGCACACAGCGTGCACGACCCATCCGCACACTAGCAAGCACGGGACATGAGCACAGCACGCATGGCCCCTCCACACGAACGCACGCACGGGACGTGCGCACAGTGCGCAAGTCCCCTCCGTGCGCATGGTGTGGGCTCAGGACCAGCGCATGCATGTGGGTTCTCTGTGTGTCACTCGCGCTTGGACTAGCACCGCACAGTGTGTGTGTGCCGTCTGTAGCTTGCGCACGGTAGGTTACGTGTGTGGTGCCAAGTATGCTTAGGCCTTGCGTGTGCACCAGCCAGCCTGCAGTGCGCTGGCTGTGCACTGCCACCTTAATTTTTCGTGCCTCTTTTTTTATGCCAAGAATCTTTTCTCCTCTCTTTATGGGATTTCGCCACTTAGCGCAAATTTAACGGTTCTGAAATTCTATAAATTTTCTTTCCCCTTCCCTTGCTCTCCACACTTCCATTTTTTCTATTTTTCAAGATTTAGAGAGAGAAAGAGTAAAATAGTGAGAGAAGAAGAGAAAGAAAGAAAAATAGTGAAGAAGAAAACACCAATGTTTCAGTAAGAAATCTAGTATTACTTTCGACGTCTTAAGGAGTATTTTTAGATAAACAAATTTAGTATGATTGCTATTTTATCTGTTTTGCATGCCTCTATGTTCAAATGTTGTTCTGATTTTCAAGCATGCTATGTGAATTACTGACACTTGATGAATTTGTATATAATAAATATAAAATATAGTCTATAATAGTAAAAAGAAAAAGAAAAAAGTGGAATAAAGCCTGTGTGGTGTCTGAAGTATATCTGTATTGACATGCATATTGCATCAAGTGTCTCGTTAGGCTTTTTATCTCTGAGGGGTATTTGTTCCCCTTACCCTTCAGGGTATATATTTCTCCCTCCCCTATCTGGTCTAGAAAGATATAAGGGGACCGCTCCTAGTGGATGATAGTGTTCTCTCTTATGAGAGTGGTATCGCATTATTTGTAGGGGTCACTTGTGGCTAAGTAATTTCATGACTATAAATATCTATTAGGACCACTATGGTTGGTTTGGCCAGCCGAAAGTGACCGTATTTATATATGATCTGGTCATTCCACTTGGGTAGTTGGAAATCTGTATCTGTCCTTAGAGATGAAAGTTTGTAATGACTTTGCAAAGAATAACACGAAATATATGTACATTTCATGATTTATTTAATTTTCTCTATTAATTGGCATGATATGTATATATTTGATTTTATCTGCTAACGTACTATTTCGATGTTCAAATAAATGGTTTCCTTTTCTAATGATAAGTTAGATCAATAAGAAAGCTAGACGGTAAGATAAAATAATAAATTTTTGAAATCTTACGATGTTAATTTAATACTATTTTTCTTACTAAGTATATAGAACTTACTCTTTCCATTCCCCCCAGATGAGGAAGAAAATGAGGAACCACAGACATACCTACCCTTAGAAGTCTATGAGGATCTTGTGGATCCACAAATTTGAGTGCATGACCGTTCCCGCACTATGATGAATTCCAGTAGCATAGCAAAAAAAGTGGCTCTTATGTTTTGTATTTTATTGCCACTTCTGGCCTCAGTGATATATGTATTTGGAACATTATATATATTTGTAAGAGATTTATTAAGGTTTGATTCTGCTGCATAACTATTATCATGCACTCGTTATTCTGAATCTATATCTGTATCTAACACCCATTTGCCCTAATTAGCACCTGGGATATCATAAAACCACTCTAGAATACTTAGGATATGTTTTCTTTAAAAAAAAATAGACTACCAACTTGTGTCTGGCTTTTCTTTTGTAGGAATGATGCGAAGAACACCTTATATACTGCAAACCAAGAGATTTGAGGCTCAGGACCATCTGACCAAGGCCTAGTTTACCAAGCTTGTCTGAGCCATCTTGGGTCTAATTGTAGCCATAGGCCAAGTTTCTTAAACCAAGTAAATCATTACCAACACCCACCTACCCTAACTATCGCCCAATCGAGAGATTTATTTCCTACAACATAGTGGAGTTTAAGAAACTCAACCCACGTAATTTTTATAGAGGTCCTGACCCCTTAGTAGTCGAAGTTTGGATCTTGTAGATAGAGAAAGTTTTCTCTGTCTTAGACCTAACTGACGAATAAAAGGTTCCCCAAGCAACCTTTATGCTAACCGGTGAAGCCAAACATTGGTGGCAGCTTAAGAAGGAAGTCTTACCTACCCCCACCACTTGGGAGGTTTCATAGATGCTTTCTTTGAAAACTTATTCCATGTCTATGTCCGAGAGAAGAAGAAGGAGGAATTTCATAACCTCTGCCAGGAAAATTTGACTGTTGCCCAGTATGCAGCCCGATTTGTTTAGTTGTCTAAGTTTTCCCCACTGATGGTCACCCCTGAGAGTCGTAAGACTAGGAAGTTTCTAAAGGGCCTTCATACTGATATCTATGATCGGGTCGTCATGCTGAGACCTAGCTCGTATGCTGAGGCACTGGAATATGCCCAATTTATCGAAGATCTTATCTTGGTCTAGCACCAATGCATTGCTCGAGTTTGTACCCAGCAACAACAACACCAATCCCAATAACTGAAAAGAAGACTGCCTAACCCAGTTAGCAGCCATCCCAATAAATAACCCCGAGTTGCTCCTCCCCCTATTTTACCTCCGCCTACTTGACACCTTACCCAACCTACCCAACCATATCAGCATTGTGGATGCTTGTATGGTGATCAGCCCTGTCAGTGTTCGAACAATGCCTGCTATAAATGTAGAAGCACTCAGCACTTTGTGAAAGACTGTCCCCAGCAGCCAAAGAACATGGTTAGACCAGTAGCCCAGGGTCATGTATACTACCTTGATGAACCTAGTGCCCTCACCGCTTATGCTATTATCCAAGATATGCTTTCTATTCATGACATTTTTGCTCAAGCTCTTATTGGTATAGGTGCTACGCACTCTTTTATTTCTTGTTCTTTTTCTTTTAAGTTAGATATTAGGCCTGAACCTTTAAATAAAGTTTAGCAGTAGAAACTCCCTCTAGAGATCCTTTAGAAACTCATTGCTTGCATAAAATTGTAAAATAAAAGCCTCAAGAGAAGAATTGTTAGTAGACGTTAAACTTTTAAATTTTTCAGGATTTGATGTTATCTAGATATGGATTGCTTAGAGAAGTATAGGGCAATCATTAATTATGAAAGAAAGATTATAACTTTACGTTCACCAAAAACGAAACGAAAATTTTTTATGAGTTTTGTTATGTTATGTTTTAACCTTTGAATAAATAGGAATATGGTTGTCGATTCTGCTGTATACATCATTCCTACTATTTATAACTTTTTGAATGTCTTTATGGAGGAACTACCTAGTCTATCTCCCCCATGGGAGATATTTTTCTATCGGTTTGCTTCCCAAAACACAACCTATCTGAAAGCCTGCTTATCGTGTGAGTCGCACTAAACTCGTTGAACTTGAGCATTGGCTCTCAGAACACCTTGGGCAGAGATCTATTCATTCCAGTAATTCTTTTTGAGGTGCCCCGATGTTATCCATGAAGAAGAAAGATGGTTCCCTCGGATTGTGCATAGACTACAAAAAGCTCAACCGAGTAACGGTAAAAAGAAAGTATCCTTTACCTCTTATTGATGATCTCTTCGATCAGTTATATGGTGCTATAATTTTTTTGAAGATCGATCTCAGATCAGGGTGCTACCAGTTGAGAGCGAAGGAAGAAGACATCTCAAAAATGGCCTTTTGATCCCGATACAGTTAATATGAGTTCAAGGTTATGCCTTTTGGACTGACTAATGCTCCTGTTGCTTTCATAGACTTTATAAATAAGGTTTTTCGACATGTACTGGATTAATACGTCATCATGTTCATTAATGACATTCTGGTGTACTCTAAGAGCCATGAAGAATACGCAACTCACTTGTCTTGGGTATTGAAAACCATCTGCTAGAATAATTTATATGTTAAGTTTAGTAAATGCACTTTTTGGTTGGATCAAGTCTCCTTCCTTGATCATGTAATTTCTAGCAAAGGAATTTCTGTGGATCCACCCAAGCTTGAAACTGTGATAAATTGGAACTCACCAACGAATGTCACTAAGGTACGTAGTTTTCTTGGTTTGGAAATTTATTATCGGTAATTCATCGATGGATTCTCCAAAATTACAACTCAGTTGACCTATCTCACCAAGGAAGATGTATCTTTTATTTGAGATTACGAATGTGATGAAAGTTGTACTAGTTAAATTATCGTCTTCCCTCTGCTCTAGTGTTGATCTTTCTTGACAATACTTGACAGTTTCAAGTTTATTGTGAAACATCTCATGTGGGTTTGGGATGTGTTTTGATACAGCACGGTCGGGTAGTTGCTTATGGATCTAGACAATTGAAGTCCCATGAGCGTAACTACCCTACTCATGAGCTAGAGTTGGCGGCTATAGCCTTTGCCTGTAAGATATGGCGCCATTATCTTGTATGGTTAGACATTCAAAATCTATACTGACCATAAAATTTTGAAGTATATATTTTTGAAGAGAGAATGAATATGAGATAGAGACATTGGATGGACCTCCTAAAGAATTACGACTGCAAGATCATCTACAACCCCGGTAGTGGTAATGTGGTTGCTAATGCTCTGAACCAAAAGGAGTCCATTTTGTTGGCCTAAATAATGGCCTCCAATTGGAAGCTAGTTGATGTAATGCAAGAATTCTACTTTAACAATTATGGAAATGGTGCCTACCTTGGCCAGATATGAGATTTTCCTGATCTTTTCATGAATATTTGAGAAGCTCAATCCACCTACCTAGAGATAACCAAAAATATGAGTAAGTTTACTTCTAATAAATTTTCTTATTTCAGGCTCACAGATGATGGATTGTGCAGATTTTGGGATTGTATTTGGTCCTTGCTATTGTTAGGATGGATGTTCTTAAGGCTGTCCATGCCTCCAAATTGTCCATCTACCCCCGAAGTACCAAGATGTACCGGGACCTGAGGCTTCAATATTAGTGGCTTGGAATGAAGAAAGACATTGTTGACTATGTCTCCTGATGCGTTACTTGTCAACGAGTTAAGGCTGAACACTAGAGACTTGGTGGTTTACTACAAAGCCTCACTATTTTTTAATAAAAGTGAGAGCATGTGACCATGGATTTTTTCACTGGTTTACTTATAACCTGTTCCTGTCACAATGTAATATGGGTCATTGTTGACCGGTTGACTAAGACCGCCCATTTTCTACCAATCAAAATAACAGATTACACTAGCAAGTTAGCCTGCCTGTATGTCGAGGAGATTGTTTGACTCAACAGCGTTCCCTCATCAATTGTATCAGACAAAGATCCTCAATTCACCTCCCATTTCTTAGACAGTTTCCAAGAAGCACTTGGTTCGAGATTGTACTTCAGCACTACCTATCATCATTAGACCGATGGTCAATCTGAATATACCATCTAGACACTCAAAGATATGTTGTGTACTTGTGTTCTCGACTTTGGAGATAATTGGTATGAATACCTTCTCTTATGCGAATTTGTTTATAATAATCATTATCATTCCAGTATCGACATTAGCTTCATATAAAGCACTGTATGGTAGGCCTTACCGTTCTCCCACTTGCTTGAATGAAGTAGGAAACCAGCATTACTTGGGATCAGATTACATTCAAGAGACTATTGAGAAAGTCACCATTTTTTGAAAGAATCTAGCCACCACTCATAGTCACCAGAAAAACTATGTCGACAACTGTAAAAGACCCCAAGAATTTGCTATTGGCGATCAAAATTTCCTTATGATCTTCCCTTATAAGGGAAAAATGCAATTCACTAAGAAGGGTAAAGTGAGCTCCTATTATATGGGACCTTTTCAGATCATAGAACCTGTTAGACCCATGACTTATTTTCTCGCTCTACCCCTAGAGTTTGCAGGTTTACATGATATTTTTTGTCTCAATGTTCAAAAGATATCACTCTGATTGTGACATCCAAATTGCTAATTAAGGCAAATGGGTGTCAGATACAAATTCATAATAACGAGTGCATGATAAAATTTATGCAACGGAATAAAATCATTACAAATCCCTTAAAAATATATATGAGTTCCAATACATACATATACTGAGGCCAAAAGTGGCTACACAATACAAAACATAAGGACCACTTCTTTTACTATGCTACTGGACTCATTAGAGTGCAGGAACGGTCATGCACTCTAACTTGTGGATCCACGGGATCCTCGTAGACTTCCAAAGGTAGGTCAGCCTGCGGTTCCTCACTTTCTTCCTCATCTGGAGGGGGGACATGAAAAGAGTGAGTTCCATATGCTCAGTAAGAAAAATAGTATTAAATTAACATCGTAAAACTTTAAAAGTTAATTATTTTTTCTATCTTTTAACTTCCTCGTTTACCTATCTCATATTATGAAAAACTATTTATTTGTTAAGAAAATGATATGTTAACACAGAACATGAAATATACATCATGCCAGATAATAGAAAAAATCAAATAAATCATGAAATGCTCAGATTTTTGTATCATGCTTCATGAAGTCATTACAACTTTCATCTCTGAGGGCAGATACAGATTTCTAACTACCCTAGTGGAATGAGCATATCAAATACTTATATGGCAATTTGCTCACGCCCAGCCATAGTAGCCCTAACAGATATCTACAGTCACGATATTACTTAGTCACGGGAAACTCCTACAGATAGTACGACACCACTCTCGTCAGAGGGTACGCCGTCATCCACTGGGAGCGGTCCTCTTACATCTTTTTAGACGAGATAGTGGAGGAGGAAATAGATACCTCGAAAGGCATGGGGAATGGATACCCCTGAAAGATAAAAAATTTAACGAGACACTTGATGCAATATGCATGTCAATATAGATACACTTTGGACCATACAGGCTTCATTCCACTTTCTCTTTTTATTTTTCTTTTTTTTATACTTTTTACTGTTATCGATTACATATTATATTTATTACATGCAAATTCATCAAGTGTCTGCAATTCACATAACATACCTGAAAAAAAGAACAATTTGACTCATCTAAACACTAAGGCATACAAAACAGGCAAATTAACAATCATATTAAATTAGTTTATCTAAAAATACTACTTAAGACGTTAAAAGAAATACTAGATTCCTTACCAAAATCTTGATGTTTTCTCCCTCACCATTCTCATTTCTTTCTTTTTCTCTCACTCGACTACTATTTTTTTTTTCTCTCTCTCTCTTTAAACCTTTGAAAAAATTGAAGAATGAAAGTGTGGAGAGGAAGAGAAGGGTGAGGGCAATTTATAGAATTTTAGAATCTTTGGATTCACACCAAGTGGTGAAATTCGGTGAAGCGAGAGGAGAAAAAAATGCTTGACACCAAAAATGAGGGAGGAGGGCCCCTCCGTCAACGGGGGAGGTGTGCAGACAGCAACAGTGCACTGCCCGAGGTGGCAGTGCTCCTGCCGGCAGACTGTCAGCTAGCTTGTGGGCCCACAGGGCCTATCCATGCCGACTTGCTACAGGTACAACGCGCACACAGTGTGAGGCGCCAGTCCGTACATGAGGTAAACAAGCATCAATCCTTATAGAAATTCATGCATCGTAGTCATATGGTACAACTATCATATATCATACTTCACATAATCATATTTAAGCAAGTAGTCACCATTCTTCTCTTAAAGTTTTACTCTTTAAGAAGTGAAAAAATGGAAGGGGAAATGAAGTGTCAAAATAAGTGGAAAATGGAAGGGAACATAAAGTGTGAAAGAAAATGGAAGGAAGCCTTTAAATAGGCAAAAAAGGGATCTTGGATGTATGCCATGTGGTGGGCATCCAAGTGGACACATGGCGATAGTTGGGAGGGGTTGGTCGGTAGTGGGGCCCACAATTTGAGGGGTTTGTTTGTGCGGCAGGTGGCCATGCGCATTAAAGCATGCAGTGTGCAGGGTAGGTGTGACATCCCAAGTGCTAATCCAGGCAAATGGTGTCAGATACAGAAATAGAAGAATAAGTGCATGATAAAAGTTTATGCAGTGGAACTAATTAATACAAATCCCTTACAAATATATATGAGTTCCAATTACGTACATATAACTGAGACCAGAAGTGGCTACAATTATAAAATTAAAACACAAAAGAAGGCCACTTTTTTAACTATGCTATTAGACTCATCAGAGTGAGGGAACAATCACGCACTCAACTTTTGTGGATCCACGGGATCCTCATTGACTTCTAGAGGTAGGTCAGCCTACGATTCCTCATTTTCTTTCTCATCTGGGGGGCATGGAAAGAGTGGGTTTCATATACTCAGTAAGAAAAATAGTATTTAAATAACATCATAAGGTTTTAAAGGTGAATTATTCTAACAAAAATACTTACCATTTGGCTACTTCGTAAACCTATCTTACATTATAAAAAAACTTTATTTATTAAGACAATAGTACGTTAACATAATTAAAACAAATACACATCAAACCAGATAATAGAGAAAATCAAATGAATCATGAAATGCTCATATTTTTGTGTCATGCTTCGCGAAGTCATTACAACTTCCATCTCTGAAGCCAGATAAAAATTTCTAACTACCCATGTGGAATGACCAGATCAGATACAGATAACGACAATTTGCTCAGGCACAATTCCAACTGGCCAAACCATGGTACGATCTACGACCACCATTGTACCAACCATAGTGATCCTATCAGATATCTACAGTCATGATAGTACTTAGCCAAAGGTGACCCTTAATAGATATTCGCATCAGTACTCTCGTTAGAGTGTACACTGTGACATCCCAAGTGCTAATTAAGGCAAATGGGTGTCAGATACAAATTTAGAATAACGAGTGCATGATAAAATTTATGCAGCAAAGTAAAATCATTACAAATCCCTTACAAATATATATAAGTTCTATTACAAACATATACCGAGGCCAGAAGTGGCTGAAAAATACAAAAAAAATATAAGGGCCACTTCTTTCAGTATGCTATTGGACTCATCAGAGTGCGAGAACAATCATGCACTCAAACTTGTGGATCCATAGGATCCTCATAGACTTCCAAGGGTAGGTCAGCCTACGGTTCCTCACTTTCTTCCTCATCTGGAGGGGAGCATGGAAAGAGTGAGTTTCATATGCTCAGTAATGAAAAATTATTTATTTGTAAGAAAATGATATGTTAATACAAACATCAAACATACATCATCCAGATAATCATGAAATGCTCAAATTTGTGTCATACTTCACGAAGTCATTACAACTTCCATCTCTGAGGGCAGATACAAATTTTCAACTACCCATTTTGCTCAAGCCCATTTCTAGCTGGCCAAACCATGGTATGATCTATGACCATGGTCGTACCAGCCATAGTAGCACTAACAGATATCTATAGTCACGACATTACTTAGTAACGGGTGACCCCTACAGATAGTGTGACACCACTCTCGTCAGAGGGTACGATGTCATCCACTGGGAGCAGTCCTCTTATGTCTTTCCGGACCATATAGTGGATAAAAAAATAGATACCCCAAAAGGTAAGGGGAATAGGCACCTCTAAGAGATAAAAAGCCTAACAAGGCACTTAATACAATATGTACGTCAATACAAATACACTTTGGACCATATATGCTTCATTCCACTTTTCCCTTTTACTTTTCTTTTATACTTTTTATTATTACTGATTATATATTATATTAATTACATATAAATTCATCAAGTGTCTATAATTCACATAGCATATTTGAAAACAAGAATAATTCAACCTGTTTGAACACAGAGGCATATAAAACAGGAAAAATAACAATCATATTAATTTAGTTTATCTAAAAATACTCCTTAAGATGTTAAAAAAATACTAGATTTCTTACCAAAACCTTGATGTTTTCTGCCTCACCGTTCTCCTTTCTTTCCCTTTTTCTCTCACTAGACTACTATCTTTCTACCACTCTCTCTAAACCTTTGAAAAATGGAAGAATGGAAGTATGAAGAGGAAGGGAAGGAGGAGGGCAATTTATAAAATTTTAGAACTATTGGATTCGCGCTAAGTGGCGAAATCTGATGAAGAGAGAGGAGAAAAAGAAGCTCAGTAGAAAAAATGAGGGAGGAGGGCCTCCTCCACCTACAGCGGCAGTGCGCCACCTAGGCCAGCTGCGGCGCACTGCATAAGGTACCAACGCTCCAGTCAGCGCGCTGCAGGAGGCCGGAATGTTGTAGGCTAGCCTGCGGGCGCACAAGTTTCCTGCCGTGAGCGCGGGGCATAGACACGATGAACGCAACATGCTCATGCCTACTGTGCGCAGGCCCTAGGCGCACAGGGTCTATCCGCACAGGCCTACTGCACAGATGGTGCATGCATAGTGTGTGGCGTCTATCCGCGCACGACATGATGCGCGAACAACCCGCATGCACACGACGGGACACACACACAAGTCCTGCCCGCACGTCGTGCACGCGGATGGGACGTGCGCGCGGGACATGCACACAAGTCCTGCCCGTACGTCGTGCACGCGGATCGGACGTGCACGCTGTGCGCACGTCCCACAGCCACTGTGTACGCATGCACATGCACAAAGTGCCCAGCATTCGCGCGAGCAACCAGCCTTTTCTCGGGATCTTTCCCTCGAGAATTTTTTTTTCCCGTTTAGCCGTTTTCCAATTTTTTTATAAATTTTTATTTTCAATTTAATTTAGTTAAATTAAAACCATTTAAATTAAAATAAATTTAACTAAAAATTAAATAAATAAAAATTAACCAAAATCACGAATCAGATAAATGCTAAACAGTGTAAATTAATTAAGTTCAAAGCGGTCAAAGGCCCGAATAAATAGAGTTTTCAAATCATTTTAGCACAGTGATGGGCAGGGTGTTACATCCCTCCCATCTTAAAATTTTGTCCCCAAATTTGTCTCAAATAAGCCTAGATACTTTTTCCTAATTTAGTCCTCCAACTCCCACATCGCTTCTTCCAGGGGTATGATGTTGTCATTGTACCTTCACCATGGGAATCGTCTTGTTACGTAAGACCTTATCGGTCCACCCCGAGAATTTTCACGAGAACCTCCTCATAGGTCATATCAGCCTGTACCTGCACCTCATCACGAGGAATGACAGGAGAAGGATCAGGGTGGCACCTCTTGAGCATTGAGACATGAAAAACATCATGCAGACCCACGAACTCTTTGGATAGGGTGAGGTAGTACGCCACCGGTCCAATGCGCTCGATGATCGAAAATGATCCCACATAACGAGGGCTCAACTTCCCTCTCTTTCCAAACCACATCTTTTCTTTGTAGGGGTAGACTTTTAGAAAAAACTTGATGTCCCATGGCAAACTCCAAGGATCACCTATGATTATCGATATAGCTCTTTTGGCAGCCTTATGTAGTTGTCAAGTTCTTGTAGATGATTGCAACCTTCTCAATGGTCTCCTAAATGAAGTGTGGCGCTAGGTGGCACTAGTTCCTAACTTCACTCCAGAAAGTAGGCGAACAACAAGGCCTTCCATACAAAGCTTCATACGGGGCCATATCGATGCTAGAATGATAACTGTTATTATAAGTAAATTCACAAAGAGGGAGATACTCATACTAGTTATCACCAAAGTCAAAAACGCAATCACACAACAAGTCTTTCAATGTCTGGATTGTACGTTCTGACTGACCATTCGTCAGGGAATGATAAGCGGTGTTGAAGTACAATCTAGATCCCAAAGCTTCTTAAAAGCTGTCTCAAAAGTGAGAAGTGAAACGGGAGTCGTGGTCGGACATAATGGATGAGGGAACTCCATGAAGTCAAATAATCTCATCAACATATAGGTAGGCTAACTTAGTGGTAGAGTTTGTGGTTCGAATAGGCAGAAATGGGCAGTCTTTATCAGCCTATCCACAATGACCCAAATGGCATTTCAATAAAAAAAATTCCTTGGCAATCCGGTGATAAAATCCATAGTCACGTGCTCCCATTTCCATTCGAAAATTGGTAAACCCTAAAGTAAGCCACCAGATCTCTGACATTCTGCCTTTATCCATTGATAAATAAGGCATAGCGAGACATAGTTAACTATATCCTTCTTCATTCCTAGCCACCAATATTGTCGCTTTAAGTCTCGGTATATTTTAATACTCTCAGGATGAATGGATAACTTGGAAGCATGGGCAGTTTGAGTACATTTGTATGTATAGCAATAGAGACCCAAATTTTGTTCTAGAATCTAAACAGTCCATCATCAAAGATCCTAAAATCAGGAGATTTGTTAGAAGTGAACACCCAAATTCTTGATGAGTTCTGGGTCCGTGGCTTGTGCTTCCCAGATTTTCATAAAGAGATCCGGTATGGCTCAGATCTGTGCGAGATAGGTGCCCTTGATGTAATAGCTAAGGCAAAGCGATTGTGCACTGTCCATCATCTTTCACCTAGAGGCCATGGTTTGAGCTAGCACAACAGGCTCATTTTAACTTAGGGCATCAACAACTACATTCCCTCTCTCGAGGTGATAAATGATTTGACAATCGTAATCCTTCAAGAGATCTATCCAGCGTCTTTGCCTCATGTTTAACTCCCTTTGAGAAAAGATGTACTTGAGACTCTTATGGTTAGTGTAGATTTCAAAACTCTGACTATACAGGTAATGTTGCCATATCTTCAGGGTGAAAATAATAGCTACCAACTTCAGGTCGTGAGTAGGGTAGTTTTGCTCATGAACTTTGAGCTGTCGGGATCCAAAGGCAACTACTCTGCCATGCTGCATCAAGATACACCCCAAACCAATATGAGATACATTGCAGTAAACTTGGAATCTCCCAACATCATCAGGGAAAATTAACACAAAAGCATATGTGAGACGGCACTTTAGTTCCATGAAGCTTTCACTGCACTCATAATTCCAAACGAAGGGTACTCCCTTTTTAGTGAGTCGAGTCATAGGGAAAGCAATCTTGGCGAATCCATCAATGATTGTCGGTAGTAACCTGCTAAACTAAGGAAACTACGTACCTCAGCCACATTGGTGGGCAGACTCTAGCTGATCATTGATTCCACCTTGGACAGGTCTACCGAAACTCCTTCACTTAAGATTACATGACCGAGAAAAGAAACTCAATCCAACCAAAAGGAGCACTTGCTTAGTTCTGCATACAGCTGGTTTTGGCAGAAAGTCTCGAAAACTTTAACCAAATATACAATGTGTTCCTTATGTCTTTTGGAATAAACAAGAATGTCATCAATAAAAAAGGTGATGTACCGATTTAATGCATGCAAGAAAATGGTTCATTAGGTCTATGAAGGCTGCTGGAGCATTGGTCAATCCGAACGGCATCACCCTAAAATCATACAAACCGTATCAGCACCGGAAGGTAGTTTTTGGAATATTTTCTTTTTTAACTCTTAACTGGTGATACCCGATCTTGAGATCGATCTTAGAGAAGACCGTGACTCCTTGTAGTTGATCGAAGGGATTGTGGATCTGGGGTAAGGGGTACTTGTTTTTAACGGTCACTCGGTTGAGTTCCCTGTAGTCCACACAGAGTCGGAGGGTACCATCTTTTTTCTTTACAAACAACTCCAGAGTGCCCCAAGGGGAATGGCTAGGGAAAATGAATTTTTGGGTGATAAGATTAGAAAGATGACATTCCAGTTTTGTTAGCTCAAGGCGACTCATGCGATACGCAGGCTTCGAGATCGGCTGGGTTCCAGGCAACAGTTCAATCAGGAACTCTACCTCACGTGGGGAGGTAGACTAGGGAGTTCACTGAAAAAGACATCCCAAAAATTTTAAATAATTGGTATGGAACACACAGCAGGATCAACGTCCATATTCTTATTCATTCAATTGTTAGGAAAATGATAACAACAACTTTTATTTCTTTTTTAGGGATCATAAGGTTACAATTTTACTTTCACAGTCTATTATAACTTTATACGTTTCCAACCAATCCATTCCTAATATTACATCAAATCCTACAAAATCTAATAGTATCAAGTTTATAAAATTTATCCCTGAAGTTTTTATCCTACAATCCTTATATACACAATGAGCTTCTAGTATTCCTTTAGAGGGAGTTTCAACCATTAGCATTTTTTCTAAAGCTTTTGGTCTAAATTCTACGTTACAAGCAAATGTATAGAAAATAAAAGAGTGAGTTGCACCAGTATCGATCAAGGCCATGGTGGAAGTATTATGAATAAAAACCATACCCTGGATGAGGACAGGAGTAGGAAGGACATCAGATTAATCTAAGTGGTACACTCATCCTTGTGCTACGGGTCGGGCTACATCATTTGGTCGCTAAAGACAATATTTTATAAGGTGTTGGGTACTTCCACACTGATAGCAGGTGTTATTAATACACCGTCAGGGTAGGTCACCATGCGAGCGACCACAATGTTGACAAGGTTGGTTAGCTTGGGAATGTGGAGCTGTAGGTAGGGGCAAGGCAGGAGGAACAACAATTCTAGTTTATTTGTCTGGAGGATTACTTACTAGGTCATGCAATCTTTTTCTAAGTTGTTGCAGTTATTGTTGGGCACGAACTCGGGAAAAGCATTGGTGCTTGGCTAAAATAATATCTTCGTCCAACTGAACATGTTCAAGCACCTCTACATATAAGTTAGGTCTCGGCATTGCGACCCGGTCGTGAATGTCAACACGAAAGCTTTTAAGAAACTTCTTAACTTTTTATCTTTCAGGGGTGACTATCAAAAGGACAAACCTAGACAGTTGAACAAAACTAGTTGCGTATTAGGCTACAAATAGGCTTCCTTAGTGGAGGTCCTAGAATTCCTCATCTTTCTTTTTCCAAATATATGCAGGGAAGAAATTATCAAAAAATAAGTGTCCACGAATACTTCCCAAGTAATAGAGCTAGGCAGGACTTCTTTCTTAAGTCGCCACTAGTGTCCGACTTCACCATTTAACATGAAGGCTGTAAGAGGGACTTTTTGTTCTTCAGTTAGGTCTAGGAACGAGAAGAGTTTCTCTATTTTTAGGATCCAAGCTTCGGCTACTAAAGGATCAGGGCCACCTATAAAGTGTTGGGGGTTAAGCTTCTTAAACTCTACTATATTTTGGGAGATAGACCGATTTGTGTTTCAAAATTCAGGGGTAAGGGGTGGACAAGGGTTAGCTAGGTTCTGTCCTACGGTTGCAGTCAATCCTTGAATGACTCTCTTTAAATTCAGCCCTAGTTGGATGATCCGAGGCTTCAAGTCATTTAGTATGCTCTACAGATGGTCTTCCCCGCGTCATTTCTACAAAAGAAAGGAAGACACGAGTTGGAGGTTTACTCTTTGAAAAGAGGACATATTTCTTCCCTAAGTACTTTAAAAGGTTTATCTACCTTAAGCCTCAGTACAAGGAATTTGTACTGCAAAATTCTGTTATGATACCATCTGTGACATTCCAAGTGCTAATTAAGGCAAATGGGTGTCAGATACAAATTCAGAATAGCGAGTGCATGATAAAATTTGTGCAACGAAACAAAATCATTACAAATCCCTTACAAATATATATAAGTTACAATACATACATATACTGAGGCCAAAAGTGGCTACAAAATATAAATTAAATATAAGGGTCACTTCTTTGACTATGCTATTGGACTTATTAGAGTGCGGGAACAGTCATGCACTCAAACTTGTGGATCCACGGGATTTTCATAGACTTCCAAGGATAGGTCAGCCTGTGGTTCCTCACTTTCTTTCTCATCTGGGGGGAGCATGGAAAGAGTGAGTTCCATATTCTCATAAAGAAAATAATATCAAATTAACATTATAAGCTTTCAAAAGTTAGTTATTCATCTTACTATTTAACTTCCTCACTTACCTATCTTACATTATGGAAAACCATTTATTTGTTAAGAAAACGATATGTTAATACAGACAATCAAACATAAAGAAAATCAAATAAATCATGAAATACTTAGATTTTTGTGTCATGCTTCGCGAAGTCATTACAACTTCCATCTCTGAGGGTAGATACAAATTTTCAACTACTCAAGTGGAACGACAAGATCATATACAGATACAACAATTTGCTCAGGCTTATTTCTAGCTGGCCAAACCATGGTATGATCTATGACCACAGTCGTAATAGCCATAGTGGCCCTAATAGATATCTATAGTCACGACATTACTTAGCCATGGGTGACCTCTACGATTAGTGCGACACCACTTTTGTTAGAGGGTACGCCATCATCCACTGGGAACAGTCCTCTTACGTCTTTTCAGACTAGATAGGGGTGGAAAAGATAGATACCCCAAAGAGTAAGGCGAACAGATACCTGTAAGAGATAAAAAGCCTAACAAGACACTTGATGCAATATGCATGTCAATACAGATACACTTCGGACCATACAGACTTCTTTCCACTTTTCTCTTTTTTTTTCTTTTATACTTTTTATTGTTACCGATCACATATTATATTTATTACATGCAAATTCATCAAATGTATCTAATTCACATAGCAAGCTTGAAAACAATAATTCAACCTATTTGAACACAGAGGCATACAAAACAGGCAAAATAACAATCATATTAATTTAGTTTATCGAAAAATACTCTTTAAGATGTTGAAAGAAATATTAGATTCCTTACTGAAACCTTGAAATTTTCTCCTTCACCATTCTCCTTTCTTTCTCTTCTTCTCTCACTAGACTACTATCTTTTTCTCTCTCTCTCTAAACCTTTAAGAAATGGAAGAATGGAAGTGTAAAGAGGAAAGGAAGGGGGAGGGCAATTTATAGAATTTTTAAACCTTTGGATTCGCACCAAGTGGCGAAATCTAATGAAGAGAGAGGAGAAAAAGATGCTAGGCACAAAAAACAAAGGAGGATGGCCTTTTCCACTAGCGGCGGCGGCGCACTGCCCGAAGTGGCAGTGCTCCAGCCGGTGCACTACAGGCTAGCCTGCAGGCGCACAGGTCTCCTACCGTGTGTGTGGGGCACAGGCGCACAAGGCCTATTCACGTAAGCCTACTACGCGAATGGTGCGCGCACAGTAGCTGAATGGGCCTGTACATGCACAGTTTGTTTCGCGTATAAGGCCAGCAAGCCTCGTGCATGGGCGTTGCTATGCGCATGGACACGTGACCCGTACTAGTATGCACGCGCGCGAGGCATTCAGGTTAGCACACTTATAGAAAGTCTGGTTGGTGCGTGGAAAACTCTACCCATATGCCGGGGAATCGTCCTGCCTCTTGTTTTCTTGTAAGGTATATGGTCGCTTTAATTTGTGCATCACGATCTCTTAGAATACCGGTGGACATGGTGGCCATGTATCCTGTACGTGCATTCCGATACATGTGTAACCTACAGATATCTATACCCAAATAACATTGGGCCATTCTTTTGGTTTAGGATTTTCGAGCTGAATCATTCTTTGGCGGTGAGGTATGTTATCCTTCGAGTCTCTAGAACCATCTTGTGTCTTTTTTTCCTAGGTCAAAATTTCTATCGAGTGGATTTTGCCTCGTTATTTGACACTTGATCGAGAATATAATCAACTCAGTACTCTTGCTTTAAAAATGCTTCCTTTCGTTTCCCAGGAGGTCGTGAGTTATAGTCTTCTTTTTGCCTTCCACTGGTTTAGGCATGTCTTCAGCATCTATCATGTCATCCCCCCCTTCTTTGAGAGGATTCATCCTCGAATCTACAATGACTATAAATTTTTCATCTAGGGTTAAAGAGGATAAATGGTTTATCAAGTAGCCAGCGGGATGCTCAGATTGTTCTTAAAGGAAGAAATAGCATTTGATGTGGTCCAAACTGTTGCCTTCCTCTTTCTGTCTTTTAGTGAACTCATCATATGAATTTGTAATTTTAAGTTGGTCTTCGTAGGTGTCCCTCCTTGACAAAGATGTCAAAACATGGGTGAGGCCTTCTATTCGGATGGAGTACTAGTTCTTTTCACAAGCATGGCTAACATCTTGATCATATTACGATGGCTTTCCTAGCAATAGGTGTCGTGCTTGCATGGGAACCACATCGCACAATATCTGATTTGTATAGTTACCAATGGACTCGTACCTATTTAGTGACATTGATCTTTTTATTATCATCTAACCAGTGTAGCTTGTAGAGACTAGGATGTTGTTTACAAGTTAGCCATACCCGATCAACTAGTAAAGTGCTTGAAACATTAGTACAGCTGCCTCTATCGATTATCACACTATAAACCTTTCAGTTGACTAGACATCTAGAGTGAAAAATAATCCCCCTCTTATCATTACCTTTAGGTTTAACTTGTATGTTCAGGGCCCGTTAAGCCACAAACATATCTACCTGTACGGGTTGAGTGATACTTTCCCTACTAACACCCACTAATGGAGTGTCTTCCTGCTCGTTACTACTCTCGTGGTCATTGACAATATCTTTATCATCTCTGATGATCATGGAGCGCTGATTGAGATACTAGGATGCAATATGTCCAACTCTTAGTCACGTGAAACACTTAATAGTACTTTAACGAGCAATAAGTGCATTAAGATTACCTGTTGGGTTTCTAACGGATTGTTTTCCCTTACTGTCGTCCACCTTCTCACCTTGATTCCTTCAAGTCCATCTCTTAGTACCTTAGGAATTGTTACTGACATACGCTTGGTTAGTTCCTCTGCCCTTTATTTTTCTTTCAATCTTGGCAGCCTTGTGTACCATCTCTTCGAGATCGACATAATTTTGAAGTACAAGGATATTGGCTATCTCCTTGTTTAAGCCCTCCAAGAATCGATCCATGGTGGCTTCTGAACATTTGTCTATTTGGTCCCTAATCATGGTTATTTCCATTTCTTTTTAGTATTCTTCCACAGACTTGGAGCCCTGAGTCAGGCACTGCAATTTCATATTCATTTCCCTATCGAAATGGGCTGGTATAAATAATTTCCTCACAATGGATCTCAATTCTCTCCAAGTGGTGATTGGCAAGTCCCCGTCTCGTTCTTATAGAAGGGCTAATTGATCCCACCACACTAAGGCATAATTAGTAAATTCGAGTGTGGCTAACTTGAGCTTTTTCTCCTCACTGAAATTGCAGTAGCTGAAAATACAATCAACCTTCTGCTCCCACTAAAGATAGCCTCAGGATCATTCTTTCCCGAAAAAGCTAGTATTTGGAACTTAACGTCATGAAGGTCTTCATCTGCTTTTTTACGATGGCCTCCCTGTCTGTCATCAATTTCATCACCGCAAGATCCTATCTTCTTGCACTATTTGGATCATTTTAGCACAGTAATAGGCCAGGTGTAATAAAGCCTATATAGTTCGAAGTGTATCTGTATTGACATGTATATGGCATCAAGTGTCTTATTAGGGTTTTTATTTCTAAGGAGTATTTGTTTCCCTTACCCTTCGGGATATTTGTTTCTCCCTCCCCTATCTAGTCTGGAAAGAGGTAAGAGGACAGCTCCTAGTGGATGACGGCGTGCCCTTTGATAAGAGTGGTATCGCACTATCTGCAGGAACCCATTGCTAAGTAATGTCATGATTATAGATATCTATTAGGACCATTATGATTAGTACGGTCGTGGTCATAGATCGTACCATGGTTTGGCCAGCCGAAAGTGGGACTAAGCAAATTGTCGTATCTGTATCTGATCTGATCATTCCACTTGAGTAGTTGGAAATATGTATCTGCCCTAAGAGATGGAAGTTTATAACGACTTCGCGAAGTATGACATAAAAAATTTGTGAATTTCATTATTTATTTGATTTTCTCTATTATGGCATGATATATGTATATTTGATTTTTTGTGCTAACATACTATTTTGATATTCAAATAACTGGTTTCCTTTTCTAATTATGAATTAGATAAACAAGGAAGCTAAACGGTGAGATAAAATAATTAACTTTTGAAATTTTACGATGTTAATTTAATATTATTTTTCTTACTAAGTATACGGAACTCACTCTTTCCATCCCCTATCCAAATAAGGAAGAAAATGAGGAACCGTAGGCAGACCTACCCTTAGAAGTTTATGAGGATCCAGTGGATCCACAAGTCTGAGTGCATGACTATTCCTGCACTCTGATAAATTCCAGTAGTATAGTGAAAGAAGTGACCCTTATGTTTTGTATTTTGTAGCCACTTCTGGCCTCAGTGATATGTATTTGGAACATTATATATATTTGTAAGGAATTTCTTAAGGTTTAATTTTGTTGCATAAATATTATCATGCACTTGCTATTCTGAATCTGTATCTGACACCCATTTGCCTTAATTGGCACCTGAGATGTTACATACACTCCACTCATTGATGGAGTCTTTTTTTCTCCATCTCCTTCTTAAGTTTCCTCAATATATCCACCTGCAGAACAAAAAAGAATAAAAGAAATCTAGATAAAAAATTTTAGTATTAGAAAATTAATGGTCATTATAATATTTCCAACATATCTGTATATATATATACGCTCAAAAACAACATACAAAAGAAGTCGTTTTTCCCTCATCCACCGCCTATCTTGGCCTGCCAACTTTCTTTCTTACTGGAGTACTTCCTTGTTCCCCATTAACCTTATTTTTTCTTGGCCTGCTTACCTTCTTCTGCACTGTAGAACTACTCCCTTCTCCTACTGGTTGTGCAAAACTACTCATTTCTCCTATTGGCAATTGAGAACTACTCCCTTCTTCTGTTTTTTTTTTCATTCGCTTGGGAGTTGGCTTGTCTGGGTAGATCTCATAAAGTACAATGTCAGTAACTTCCACCACTAATCAAAAAAATCCTTATGTTTTCATCCTCATTCTCTTCTTCTTGGATCTTCGCTCTCAACTCCCTTACCCTTTTCTATTTCAAGACGGAGTGTTTTATTAAGTTCATGAAGAAAAAAAACCTATCGAATCCTTTGCATATATGTATATTTCGATACTTAATCCAACTATTGCTCGTACTTGATCGATGATGTTAGATGCTTCATATCCTTTAGCGTTTGAATTTTGATTTGACCCACGTTCTTCATGTTGTTCAATATACGGCTGTATTTGCAACCAATGAGTTATGGGCTTTCAATTTTCGTATGAAATATGTTGTACAGACAGAGAGATAGATAAATGATAGATAGAGAGAAAGGTATAGAGAGAGAGATGTATATTTGGAGATGAGTCAAGTAGTGAATAGTCATATAAATTGAGGATGGCGACCTTGGATGGATTCCTCAATATTTTCCTTTTTCTCTAAACTAAAAAATGTATTTGATATTTTAAATCTGATTTAAGAATATTATTAATGAATATAAAAATTTATAAAATTTATGTATTTCTAGGTAAATTTTTAATTTTTTATTTATTGTTAATTTTAATGTTTTAAGTAATACATTTATAATTTAATTAATGATACATGTATAATATTCAAATTTTTTTAATTGGCACAAAATATAAAGAGAAGATTCATATTAATAGAAAAAAATACCTTACCTATTTTACCAATGAATATTTTCTATTTATATCCAAAATTTTATGTATTTCTCTTCTACTGAAAGCAAAATATTTTTTGACCAATGACATTCAAGTAAAACATATCCACTGAATTAAATGCTATAGATTTTGCAAATATATCATGTCCAAAACTGATATGAAATTGCATGGACCTTATGACCTATAATTAACTATCCTTTTATGTTTCTATTTAATTAAATTAACTTCTTAAAATTAATTTCTCACATTCATCTTCATTTTATTACCTATAATATATATTGTAATAGCCTATACTCT